>JABMCL010003389.1:52500-82500 GCA_018857735.1 Alviniconcha marisindica | reverse complement strand
TACAATAGTTTTGAAAAATACTTCATGACATGTAGCAGAATTTTTTATAGAGTATTGGCAAGCAAGAGATGGGAGGGGGGGGGGGGGGGGCGGAAATGAAACTAAGCATTACAAACATGGGTGTTTTTATTGTAATTTGTATACTGAACAGGATTTTTGTTGTTGTGACATGATTTTGAATTTTCCAGATGTTGTTGCGCTTGCGCAAGAAGAGTCTAGCAATACTGGTGGGAGTGGGAGCAGTGCCAGTGATGTACATGGTGTACTTTATCTTTACAGCTGAAGGTGCATTTTTCATATATTATTTAAAAATCCTGTTTGACTTTCTTCTGTCTTTGTTTGCCCAAGTCCTGTCAGTGTCACTGCCACCTTGTAACATTAATACTGTAATAGGACTGGCAGTTTGCACATTAGCCCTGTCCATTGTATATCCCCAGACATTACAGTTTATGCACATGCATAACATGGAATAAACTGAAAAACTGTATGAGGCTGATTATCGCTTATGTTGAAATAGTTCACATTTGAACTTATTTAAGCGTTATTTCTATAATTAAATGTTTACGTGCATGCATACAGGTACATACACATGTGCATACAATCTTGATCCAAAATGGTGGTTTTCCTTTGTTTTAATTGCTTTTGTTCCACCATTAAATATTGTCAGTGTTTGTAATTGTACTTTTTGTAGTCAGCTGAAAGTGTGTGTAGGTTATGGAATTTTCTGGTGAATTACATTTGAATGCAATCTTTACATTTCAGATGTGTTCCCCAGCCAAGGCCGAAAGCTTGAGGCTAATCTTCTGGAGTCCAGAATTGTCCAGCGTTTGCGGGAGACGGAAAATCAAAATATGGTGTTGCGAAAAGAGCTTAGGTGAGCATTGAGATCTTATAAATTTGTTAAATCATGTAATTATGGTTCTGTGGGTATTACCAGTGTTACAGCCAGTTTTTCAAGTAGCTAATTAACTGTTGCTGAGATGCAGTTAATTAGTATAATACTAATACTATGATATGATTTAAAAGTCCAGGCAGGCAAAAATATAGTTCAAAAGAAATATTATTGTTCAATGAAAACGGTATCTCAGGAACAAAATGTAGCACAGTGATATTAAAATGATAGAGAAAGCTAACAAAAAATACCATTCATTATAAGTTATGCATGCACATTTTCTCACCAACATGGCAACAGAGAAACAAATATGAAATAGCGTACCATGTTTCCAGATGTGTTTTCAGGAACACTTAGCACTCCCAAAAATGTTGTTAACAGACACCGGGAACAGGTTAAATTTGTGCACACATGTAACAGTTGAACATTATACTTGTTTCAGCTGCTTAGTAGCTTACTCTTTACCGTGTCAACTGTTTTTCAGTCAAACACAGAACCAGTTGTTGCGGCTACAGATGACGTTGGCTGCAGCCAATGACTCGACTAAGATGAAATGTTTGAATGCTGAGCCAGATGTGCCCAAGTGTGAGGTATGTTCTCAGGGTCATCCTTCAGCAAGTCTGCTCTTCTGCTGTGTGTGTGTGTGTGTGCGCATGTGTGTGAGTGTGTGTGTGTGTGTGTGTGTGTGGTGTGTGTGTGTGTGTGTGTGTGAGAGAGAGAGAGAGAGAGAGAGAGAGAGAGTGTGTGTGTGTGTATGTGGCTGCCCCTTAAGAAAAGAAAATGAATTGCCTTGTAGTATTGTGCTACTTTATGTATTTCCTGTTATGGGTGGTCTTGTCTTTTACTTTCTTCCTCTGTATTCCATTGTAGACAAATGGCCCAGTCTTGTTGCTCCCGTGCAATTTCACACTTGGCAGTGACACATGCATTTGACCAGGAATCAGTCAGATTTCTCTTTCGGTCCTTTGTTCATGGTAGTGTAGAGCTATACAAAGACAACAGCAGCTTCTTCCCATCAGCATCACAGTTGTGGATCAATGTCCCACCCCATGCACCAATTACTCCCCCCCCCCCCCCCCCCCCCCCAAACACACACACACACCCACCCCTCAGCCTTCACTTCCATCACTGGGGCCTGGTTGAGGAGTGCCCAGACAAGCTAAATCACATCACCAGTTGTTTTATTTTTAATGTTTGTTTATTTAATCCCCCTTTTAACCCCCAGGCTGGAAACACATTTTGTTCTAAATTTTTCTTGCGCACTACCAGTTTGTGGAATGTTGCCCAAACTACTGGGATTACCATTAAATGCTGAAGGATAATAATTAAATCTAACTGATTAAACAAAAACAAATCCAAACACATAAAGCATTAAAAGGTTAAAAACAACACCTTTCATGTGTTGGGATCTTGTTTTAGAATGCTAGCACTAGTAGCAGTCATTCTTGTTTCAGATTATTTTTTTAAAATGGTTAGTTGTACATGAAAAGTGTAGCTGGTGGTAGAATTAAAGAATGGTTTAAAAGATCATTGATTCTGATTGTGATTAGGCCTGTTTTTATTATGTTTTCTGGTGCTGCCCTAGGTTCTCTTCATCTTAGTTTTGTTCAAACAGAAGGAGTCCGCTTCATGTATTTTGTTGTGTTCTGTCACAGGTGATCCACGTAGCCATTGTGTGCGCGGGCCACAATGCGACGAGGGATGTCGTCACCCTCATCAAGAGCGTCCTGTTTTACAGGCGCAACCCTCTCCACTTCCATTTCATCTCCGACTCCATTGCTCAGATCATCCTGACCAAGCTGTTTGAAACATGGAGTGTGGCTGAAGGTATGCAGCTCTTTGCTCTTTCTGTCATCTTCCCTTTTTCTGACCACATTTCACAGATCATCCTGACCAGGCTGTTTGAAACATGGAGCGTGGCTGAAGGTATGCAGCTCTTTGCTCTTTCTGTCAGCTTCTCTTTTTCTGACCACATTTCACAGATCATCCTGACCAGGCTGTTTGAAACATGGAGCGTGGCTGAAGGTATGCAGCTCTTTGCTCTTTCTGTCAGCTTCTCTTTTTCTGACCACATTTCACAGATCATCCTGACCAGGCAATTTGAAACATGGAGCGTGGCTGAAGGTATGCAGCTCTTTGCTCTTTCTGTCAGCTTCTCTTTTTCTGACCACATTTCACAGATCATCCTGACCAGGCTGTTTGAAACATGGAGCGTGACTGAGGGTATGTAGTTCTTTGCTCTTTCTGTCACTTTCTTCTCTCTTTTTCTGACCACATTTCACAGGTCATCCTGACTAAGCTGTTTGAAACATGGAGTGTGGCAGATGTTGTAGCATGCAGCCTTTTCCTCTTCCTGTTTCATTTCCTGTTTCACCTGGCAGTTCATTCATATTTGATCATATTAAACTAGAATGGGGTCTCATTGCTGACACTGTGACAGTGAGAGTGGACGGAGCATCAAGTTTTTAATGAAAGTGTTGTTTGCTCTTAGTGTGACACAACCACCGGAATGGTTGCAAACCTGTTTGATGTATGTGTGTGGTGTGTGTGTGTGTGTGTGTGTGTGTGTGTGTGTGTGTGTGTGTGTGTGTGTGTGTGTGATAATTACAAGCACAATAAAACTAAAAGTAGCCTTTTGCTGTTTGTTCTTACAGTGCAGATCAGCTTTTATCCTGCTGACTCCATCAAGGTAAGAATGTAACATTGTCTTCTTTTTTTCTCCTTTTTTCCCCCAACACATCATAGTTGAGTGTTTGTATACAGCTGTAGTCTGCCAGTGTGTATTAATAACAGCAAACTCTTCTCTTTTATTTGAACTGTGGAAGGACACCAAACAAAATGTTTGTACACAGCTGTAGTCTGCCAGTGTGTTTTATTAAAAGCAAACTCTTCTGATTCATTTGAACTGTGGAAGGACACCAGACGAAATGTTTGTACACAGCTGTAGTCTGCCAATGTGTATTATTAAAAGCAGACTCTTCTCTTTCATTTGAACTGTAGAAGGACACCAGACAAGAACAATCAATTGAAAAAAAAAGAAGAGTAGTCTGTCATAAAACATGTAGGGAGTTTGAGTGATGCTTGAAGCATACAAATGGGGGAGTTTGATTGATGCTTGAAGCATACAAATGGGGGAGTTTGAGTGATGCTTGAAGCATACAAATGGGGGAGTTTGAGTGATGCTTGAAGCATACAAATGTCAAAAGGGGTTAACCTAACTCTTTCAAAATTATTGGCAGTTACAACAGAAAATAGCTGTAAAAGTTTGTTTTACATTATATTTTATGAGCATCTACACCAAAACTGTGTTGTTGAATGAGTCGGCGGTGCGTGTGGATTTCAGCCGGATGTAACGTGGATTCCCAACAGACACTACTCTGGTGTGTATGGACTGATGAAACTCACCCTGCCCAAGACTCTGCCTGCAGACCTAGAAAAGGTAGGGAGGTTGCCATCTTTCAAAAATCTAACTTGCATTAATAAATAGTAGATTAAAAAACACACCACACGTCAGTGTCTCCAGCCCTCCCCACTTATGTCAATAAGAACAAAAGCATGAATCTGGTGTGAGTTCTTCTTGCAGGTGATCTACACTTGCATTGTTCTGTCTCCTGTAAATGTGTGTAACGTTAATCAAGTGAAAAACAACAACAGCAACATACAAACAAAAAACCAGGAAAACACACACACACACACACACACACACACACACACACACACACACACACACACAAAGAGTAAAAAAAATTGTATATGTGTTAGAAAACAAAACAAAAAAACCCCAGTGTGACTGGAATGGAAAAATAGTTTCTCATCACGGGTTTGTTTCCACTGCAGTACAACCAGATTTATTTGTGTTAATACTACAGCGCCATTCATATGGTTCCAGGTGTATTTCAGTTAGCTGTGTGTGCTTGGATATATGGGCATGTGTATTTTTCTGAGGGTGTAGTTATGTGTCTGTATTTTTCAACTAGACATTAGTATTTCCTTGGACATTTTCTTGGACTTTTTGTATATGATAAATATCCAACTTTGCATGCATAATCCTTATTGAGCTTTACCTGTTCAAATCACTTCCACTGGTATTGTATTGATTCTTTATTTCTGCCCAATTTAGGTGATTGTTCTGGACACAGACGTGACCTTTGCAACTGACATTGCGGAGTTGTGGAAAATCTTCCGGGTGCTGAAAGGAAAACAGGTCTGTCTTTCAAGGGCAAAGCGCTTGTTTGTGTCACATAACATCGCAGGCACCAGTACCATAATATAGCAGCACAACCTGAACGCTCACAACACCAAAGTTTGGATACCACAAACACTGATACCATGAAATTCTGGCTAACGAGAACTTCATTACCATAAAATATCTACTACCTGACGAATGTAGACGAACATGAAATATCCTATAAAATGTATACTTATGACAAGATGTTAGCCAGACATTAAGAAAATACTGGCTGACACAAATGCTAATCACACAGTTTGGAAAGCACAGACAGTTCACCTTGCATTAATTATACTGCACTTGTGTAAAGAAAAAGTTTTAAAAAAGGGGGTTCTTTCTTTTGTGTGTATGTGGTTCCCATTTAAATATTTCAGGTTACACAGATTGGTTATTTATGTTCATTCAGCCTTTGGCTGTTCCAGTCCTTATGGACTTGTATTCCCTGTGACTGTCATATTTAGAAATATATTATTGAAAAGCTTAGAATTACATCCTAAAAAAGAAGGAAAAAAAAAGAAAAAAGAGGAGGAAGTAATAAACAAAGCTGAAAACAACAACAACAAAATCAGAAGAGCAGCAATTGTCCTCGAGATTATCATCACCTGTTATATTTAGAAGTGTGTTATTGAAAAGCTTAGAATTGTACGTGAAAAAAGTGGAAAGAAAAATAAAAGAAGTAATAAACAAAGTTAAAAACAGCAACATCAGAATCAGATGAGCAACAATTGTCATCAAGATTATGATGGCTGATATGATTTTGTGTAATTTTTAGGCGATTGGACTGGTGGAAAACCAGTCAGACTGGTATCTAGGGAAGCTGTGGAAAAATCATCAGCCCTGGCCTGCATTGGTGAGTGCTGTGTCATTGTGTGTGTGTGTGTGTGTGTGTGTGTGTGTGTGTGTGCATGTGCATATAGTATAATACATATGCATTTGTGTGTGTGTATGTGTGTGTGTGGGGGCGACTGTATGTGTGTGTGTGTGTGTGTGTGCATTCATGCTTCTGAGTGTGTGTGTATGTGCACGCGTGCGCACGCGCGCGCGCGTGTGTGTGTGTGTGTGCCTTTGTACTTTGTGTCTTTTCATACATTTGTGTAAAGACTGATGTAGATTAAACTGCAGTGTGTGTTTATGTATTCTGTATGTGTGTGTTGATACACATGTATAAAGACTGGAATTTGATGTAGATTAAACTGCAGAGTGTGTTTGTGTCCTGTGTGCGTTTATGTTCATGAATACATTTGTGTAAGGACTGGAACTTGATGTAGATTAGACTGCAGTGTGTGTTTATGTACTGTGTATGTGTGTGTTGATACACACGTATAAAGACTGGCATTTGATGTAGATTAAACTGCTGGCTTTGTTCCACAGTATGCACGGCAGAATGGCTGTGCTTGGCTGACGGTAATTTGTTGTGTTGTCAGGGCCGGGGGTTCAACACCGGCGTCATTCTGCTGGACCTCAAGATGCTGCGTGAGTTGAGCTGGATGCAGATGTGGAGGCTCATTGCTGAGAAGGAACTCATGACCATGCTGTCCGTGTCACTTGCTGATCAGGTACGTGTGTATTAAAAAGCAACGACCATTGGTTGGTTCTGTTGTGTTAAAGCAGCAACAGCGGAATGAAGTGTCACCTCGAATTTAGAAGGAAGGTCAGGTTTCAGCTTTAACACCAATAATCAAAACCTTGGATGCAATAAAGATTGCTGTTGGATGATTTGGATGAACTATTAAGGTCACTTTTTGTTTCTGTTTCATTTTTTTCATATATATATATGTATGGCCCAAAGCATTGATGTGGAGAGGGGCAGGTGTGTTGGGGGGGAGGGGGTGGGGTAGGCAGTGAGATCAGCAGATATGGATGCTGACACCAAACTTTTATTTCTGCCTCCAGGACATTTTCAACACAGTGTTGAAGCAGCACCCCTACCTGGTGTACCGGCTGCCCTGCCAGTGGAACGTGCAGCTGAGTGAGAACACCAGGAGTGAGCAGTGCTACAGTGAGGTGTCTGATCTCAAGGTGAGAAGGAGAGTGGTCTCAAGGTGAGAGGGAGTGTGATCTCAAAGTGAGAGGGAGTGTGGTTTCAAGGCGAGAGGTGAGGGGGGAGTGTGATCTCAAGGTGAGAGAGGGTGATTTCAAGGTGAGAGGTGAGGGGGGAATGTGATCTCAAAGTGAGAGGGAGTGTGATCTGAAGGTGAGAGGGAGTGTGATCTCAAGGTGAGAGGGAATGTGATATCAAGGTGAGAGGGAGTGTGATCTCAAGATTAGAGGGAGAGTGGTCTCAAGGTAAGAGGGAGAGTGACCTGAAGGTGAGAGGGAGTGTGATCTCAAGGTGAGAGGGAGTGTAACCTCAAGGTGAGAGGGAGAGTGGTCTCAAGTTGAGAGGGCGTGTGACCTCAAGGTGAGAGGGAGTGTGACCTCAAGGTGAGAGGGAGTGTGACCTCAAGGTGAGAGGGAGTGTGACCTCAAGGTGAGAGGGAGTGTGATTTCAAGGTGAGGGGGAGTGTGATCTCAAGGTGAGGGTGAGTGTGATCTTAAGCTGAGAAGGAATGTGATCTCTGGTTGAGAGTGAGTGTAATTTCGAGCTGGAGGGAGTGTGTCTCATGAGATGATCCAAGTGAGGAGTGTGATCTCAAGATGAGATGAGAGGGAGTGTGATCCCAAGGTGAGAGGGAGTGTGATCCCAAGGTGAGGGGGAGTGTGATCCCAAGGTGAGAGGGAGTGTGATCCCAGGATGAGAGGGAGTGTGATCCCAAGGTGAGGGGGAGTGTGATCCCAAGGTGAGGAGTTTGATCTCTAGCTGAGGAGTATGGTCTTGAGGTGAGAGGGTGCATGGTTTCAGGGAGATAGGATTGTAGTCACAAGGTGAGAGGGAGTATGGTCTCAAGGTGAAACGGAGTATGATCTCAAGGTGATTTGGAGTTTAGTGCCAAGATGAGAGGGAGTATGATTTCAAAATGAGATGGAGTGTAATGTTGGGGTGAGGAGTTTAGTGCCAAGATGAGAGGGAGTATGATTTCAAAATGAGATGGAGAATAATGTTGGGATGAGAGGGAGTATGATCTCAAGGTGAGATGGTGTTTGAGAGAGAGTATAGTGTTACAGCGAGAGGCCAGGGATGTGAGAAGCTGCAGGATCTATCAATGAGGTAACTTCAGCGCGTTTTCTGTAGCTGGAATTAGATTATGTAGATAAATGCATGACACTGAAAGTGAAGTGGACCAGGTAATGATGAATGTCATGGTACATGTGCACTTTCACTTTATTCACCTGAACTATCCCACGGTACACAAAGTGAAGGGAATCAGATAGAGCTCAGCATTGATACACGCGCCCTTTCAGATCATTCACTGGAACTCTCCCATGAAGCTGAAAGTGAAGAACAAGCACGTGGAGTTTTTCCGCAACATGTACCTGACCTTCCTGGAGTATGACGGCAACTTGCTGCGCCGTGAGCTCTTTGGCTGCAGCAGCGGCGACGAGAGCGCCCGCAGTCAGGACCTGCTGAGCGAGCTGACGGACGATGACTGCTACGACTTTAGGAGAGAGCGGGAACTGGAGCATCGCACTCACCTGTATTATCTGGATTTCAGCTATGAAGTGAGTTGAACGGCCCTCCTGACCTGTGCAGGGGATCTGTGTGATTTTACATGAGTTGGTCTCTGTTGCACTGGACTAAACTGTTTAAAACCTACATCACACAAGCAAATGTTGAATGGCAACATCATGGTGATTGGTCTGTTGTTTCATGTAGCAGCTGATTGTACATCATGTGGTCATGTGACCGTGATTGAAAGTGGACCCTTGCCTTTAGCACAGAGTGGGTTAATGCATATCCGCACAGAGTGGGAAAATGTGTGTCCACACGGAGTGGGTTAATACGTGTCCGCACAGAGTGGGTTAATGTGTGCCCCCACAGACTGGGTTAATGCGTGACTGCACAGAGTGGGTTGATGCTTGTCCGCACAGAGTGGGTTACTGCATGTCCACACAGAATGGGTTAATGTGTGTCTGCACACCTTCTTTTTCAGCCTCAAGGGGATGACGTGACGCTTGTCGCTCAGCTGTCCATGGATCGACTGCAGATGCTGGAGATGATTTGTCGGCACTGGGAAGGACCAATCAGCATCGCCCTCTACATGTCCGATGCGGAAGCTCAGCAGTTTCTGCGCTACGCCATTGGCTCAGAAATCCTCATGTCTCGCAAGAACATCGGCTATCACATTGTCTACAGGGATGGGGTAAGAAGCACTTGATGTTTTGTCCTTTCTTGTGGTTCACTTTTATGCTAGAGTGGTTGTGTTTTAAAAGGGTGCTTGATGTTTGCCTTTTTGTGTGTTTAGTTTTTATGCTAGAGTGGTTGTATTTCAAAGGGACACTTGATGTTTGTCTTCTTTATGTTTAGTTTTTATGCTAGAGTGGTGGTTGTATTTCAAAGGGATGCTTGATGTTTGTCTTCTTTATGTTTAATTTTTATGCTAGAGTGGTTGTATTTCAAAGGGACGCTTGATGTTTGTCTTCTTTATGTTTAGTTTTTATGCTAGAATGGTTGTATTTCAAAAGATTGCTTGATGTTTGCCTTTTTTTGTATTTAGTTTTTATCCTAGGGTGGTTGTATTTAAAATGGCAGCAAGCATCTTGATGCAAATCTCTTTTGACATGGATGTGTGACTTGTCTACTGGAATGGCAGCATCCCTCCAGAAATAATAAGAATAATAGCGGTCATTTCTATGGCGTGGTATCTTGCACTGTGCTTAACAAGCTCTCCAAAAATATTTACACTAAAACTGCAAATAATGTAGAATCATACTGTAATGGTCACATCTTTTCACCCTGTTGCAGCAATTCTATCCTGTGAACTATCTACCGCAATGCAGCCTTGCAACAAGCGAAGACTCCGTTTGTGTTCCTCTCCGACATTGACTTTTTGCCAATGTACGGTCTTTACGAGTACCTGAAGAAAGCAGCATCCATGATGGACATCAGCACTGAGAAGAAGGTTGGTATGCATGAGACAAAGGCAACTAAGCCAGTTACAATGATAAGTGATACATTTGTGAGTGTGTTTTTTGTCTGGCGTTTGTGGTGCCTGCATTTGAAACCCAGTGCTATAGGCTGGAGTTTCTTAAGTCTGTGTTCCAGTCCTACAGGTTCTTAGACTATGTTTCAGTTGTGCAGGCGTTAGATCCAGCGCTACAGGCTGGAGTTTCTTTGTCTGTTTCAGTTGTGCAGGCTTTAGACCCAGTGCAACAGGCTGGAGTTTCTTAAGTCTGTTTTAGTTGCACAGGCTTTAGACCCAGCACTACAAGCTGAAGTTCCTGAAGTCTGTGTTTTTGTTGTGCAGGCTTTAGACCCAGTGCAACAGGCTGGAGTTTTTATGTCTGTTTCAGTTGTGCAGGCTCTAGACCCAGTGCTACAGGCTAAGTTCTGAAGTCTGTGTTTTGGTTGTGCAGGCTCTAGACCCAGTGCCACAGGCTAAGTTATTGAAGTCTGTGTTTTGGTTGTGCAGGCTTTAGTGGTGCCTGCATTTGAGACCCAGCGCTACAGGCTGGAGTTCCCCAAGTCCAAGGCTGAGCTGTTGACCATGCTGGACATGGGAACACTCTTCACATTCAGGTCAGTGATGCTCATCTACCAGTGGTGGTGATGATACCAATGTCTTCAGCATGTCTGCCTGTTCCGTTCAGGCCAGGGTGGTTCTGTAATGGCAGTAGAGAAAAATATAATGGCAGTAGAGAAAAGTATAATGGCAGTAGAGAAAAAGCACAGTAAGGGGATGGAGGGTGGTTCTGTAATGGCAGTAGAGAAAAGTAAAATGGCAGTAGAGAAAAGTCTAATGGCAGTAGAGAAAAGTGCAGTAGGGGATGGAGGGTGGTTCTGTAATGGCAGTAGAGAAAAGTTTTCAAAAAATGCAGTAGGGGATGGAGGGTGGTTCTGTCATGGGGGGCAGTAGAGGAAAAGTATAATGGCAGTAGAGAAAAGTGCAGTAGGGGATGGAGGGTGGCTCTGTAATTACAGTAGAGAAAAGTGCAGTAGGGGATGGAGGGTGGTTCTGTCATGGCAGTAGAGAAAAGTATAATGGCAGTAGAGAAAAGTGCAGTAGGGGATGGAGGGTGGTTCTGTAATGGGAGTAGAGAAAAGTGCAGTAGGGGATGGAGGGTGGTTCTGTAATGGCAGTAGAGAAAAGTGCAGTAGGGGAGTGGAGGGTGGTTCTGTAATGGCAGTAGAGAAAAGTATAATGGCAGTAGAGAAAAGTGCAGTAGGGGATGGAGGGTGGTTCTGTAACAGCAGTAGAGAAAAGTATAATGGCAGTAGAGAAAAGTGCAGATGGGGATGGAGGGTGGTTCTGTAACAGCAGTAGAGAAAAGTACAATGGCAGTAGAGAAAAGTGCAGATGGGGATGGAGGGTGGTTCTGTAACGGCAGTAGAGAAAAGTACAATGGCAGTAGAGAAAAGTGCAGTAGCGGATGGAGGGTGGTTCTGTAACAGCAGTAGAGAAAAGCACAGTGAGGGACGGAGGGTGGTTCTGTAACAGCAGTAGAGAAAAGCACAGTGAGGGAGAGGAAGGAGTGGTTCTGTAAAAGGAGTAGAGAAAAGACAGTGAGGGATGGAGGGTGGGTCGTAAGGGCAGTAGAGAAAAGACAGTAGGGGATGGAGGGTGGTTCTGTAACAGCAGTAGAGAAAAGCACAGTGAGGGACGAGGGTGGTTCTGTAACAGCAGTAGAGAAAAGCACAGTTAGGAAGGACAGAGGGTGGTTCTGTAACAGCAGTAGAGAAAAGCACAGTGACGGACAGGAGGGTGGTTCTGTAACAGCAGTAGAGAAAAGCACAATGAGGGACGGAGGGTGGTTCTGTAACAGCAGTAGAGAAAAGCACAGTGAGGGACAGAGGGTGGTTCTGTAACAGCAGTAGAGAAAAGCGCAGTGAGGGACGGAGGGTGGTTCTGTAACAGCAGTAGAGAAAAGCACAGTGAGGGACAGAGGGTGGTTCTGTAACAGCAGTAGAGAAAAGCACAATGAGGGACGGAGGGTGGTTCTGTAACAGCAGTGGAGAAAAGCACAATGAGGGACGGAGGGTGGTTCTGTAACAGCAGTAGAGAAAAGCACAGTTAGGGGACAGAGGGTGGTTCTGTAACGGCAGTAGAGAAAAGCACAATGAGGGACGGAGGGTGGTTCTGTAATGGCAGTGGAGAAAAGCAAAATGAGGGACGGAGGGTGGTTCTGTAATGGCAGTGGAGAAAAGCACAATGAGGGATGGAGGGTGGTTCTGTAATGGCAGTGGAGAAAAGCACAATGAGGGACGGAGGGTGGTTCTGTAACGGCAGTGGAGAAAAGCACAATGAGGGACGGAGGGTGGTTCTGTGACGGCAGTAGAGAAAAGCACGATGAGGGACGGAGGGTGGTTCTGTAACAGCAGTAGAGAAAAGCACAATGAGGGACGGAGGGTGGTTCTGTAACGGCAGTGGAGAAAAGCACAATGAGGGACAGAGGGTGGTTCTGTGACGGCAGTAGAGAAAAGCACGATGAGGGATGCCGGATGGAGGGTGCTGATTGATATGCTTGGTGAACCTGCCTGGCTTGGTTTTGGGAGAGTGAATTTAAAACCTGGAAACCTTTTGGCACTGTGTGTGTGTGTTTAGAAAGGGTTTTAGGGAAATCAGACTAGTTCGATGATGCCATCGCATTTTCATGCCCAGCTTGCCAGTCACTTAGCCGTAATTATCATCGCAGTGGAACGCCAGTTGGAAGTACCACCCAGACGTGAGACCATATTTCTCTTGAGACCACTTCCTGTTGAAACCTTCCCTTCATAGTCCCATGACTCCGCATCCCCCACCCCCTTTAACACCACTTCTTGTAGAAACCTTCCCTTCATAATACCATGTAGATGGACCTCTCACTGTGGACCCCCCCCCCCCCCCCCCTCCCCACCCACCCTGTAAGACCACTCTGTATAAACCTTCCCTTCATGTTTCCATGTAGATGGACCTCTCACTGTGGACCACCCCGCCCCCTCCATCCCCACCCCCTGTAAGACCATTTCTTGTAGAAACCTTCCCTTCATGTTTCCATGTAGATGGACCTCTCACTGTTGACCCCCTCCATCCCCCACCCCCTGTAAGACCATTTCTTGTAGAAACCTTCCCTTCATGTTTCCATGTAATGGACCTCTCACTGTGACCCCCCCCCCCTCCATCCCCACCCCCTGTAAGACCATTTCTTGTAGAAACCTTCCCTTCATGTTTCCATGTAAATGGACCTCTCACTGTGGACCCCCACCTCCATCCCCACCCCCTGTAAGACCATTTCTTGTAGAAACCTTCCTTCATGTTTCCTTTGCCTCTCACTGCCCCTCCATCCCACCTGTAAGCATTTCTTGTAGAAACCTTCCTTCAGTCATGTAGATGGACCTCTCACTGACCCACCCCACCCCCTGTAAGACCATTTCTTGTAGAAACCTTCCCTTCATGTTTCCATGTAAATGGACCTCTCACTGCAGAACCCACCCCATGCCTCTAGACCACTTTTCCTAATTGCCAGGCCAGCCTAAAAGGGCTTCACTGCACTGTAGTGGAACCCTGGATGAGAGATCCCCCCCCCCCCTCCTCCACCCCCCACCTCCACCCCCATGCCCTTAAAGCCACTAATTTTCAGAAACCTTCCGGTCATACTTCTGTATAAATACTTTCAGGCCATCACTGCTTGACTTTTATAGGGTGGTATTAAAACTGAGTTCCCCTGTATTATTACTGTATTACTGTGTTCACATGGATGATGTCAAACCTCGGTTGTACAGATACCATGTGTGGCCAAAGGGACATTCACCCACCAACTTTGCGAAGTGGGGAACTGCCACCACGCCTTACCAGGTGAGGATCATTTTTATATGATATAGGGCAGGCAGTGCGATATGATGCTACTGTTCAGTCAACGTGGTATGTAAGTGTTAAGGGAAGCCCATAGTTATCAAAAATGCCTGTTTAGTACAGGAATCTGTTTCTGTTAATACATCACTTAACATCCAGGAATCTGTATCTGCTGAATACGTCGCTTAACATCCAGGAATCTGTTTCTGTTGAATACGTCGGTTAACATCCAGGAATCTATTTATGTTAATACGTCGCTTAACATCCAGGAATCTATTTATGTTAATACGTCGCTTAACATCCAGGAATCTGTGTCTGTTGAATATGTCGCTTAACGTCCAGGAATCTGTTTCTGTTGAATACATCGCTTAACATCCAGGAATCTGTTTCTGTTGAATACGTCACTTAACATCCAGGAATCTATTTCTGTTGAATACGTCACTTGACATCCAGGAATCTGTTTCTGTTAATACATCACTTGACATCCAGGAATCTGTTTCTGTTGAATATGTCACTTGACATCCAGGAATCTGTTTCTGTTGAATATGTCACTTGACATCCAGGAATCTGTTTCTGTTGAATATGTCACTTGACTTGAGTAGCTCATTTGACATCAGTGACCGCCAGCACATAATGGGGAGAGTATATCAGCCCAATACTATCGAGAAAAAAACCCACCACTTGCATGGGAGAATATTCTTGGCTGACTCAATCAGTGATGGAGATTGTTCCACTTGTGTTTCCTCAAGAGGGTTGTGTTGTAACAGACTGCAATGGTGATGTGTGCAACAGGTGGCGTGGGAGCAGGACTTTGAGCCCTATGTGGTGGTACGTCGTGAGATTCCAGCCTTCGACCAGCGCTTCATGGGTTTCGGCTGGAACAAGGTGTCGCACATTATGGAGCTGGATGCTCAGGGGTAAGGCAGTGTGTGTGTGTGTGTGTGTGTGTGTGTGTGTGTGTGTGTGTGTGTGTGTGTGTGTGTGTTGTATGTGTGCAGGTGTGTGTGTGTGTGTGTGTGTGTGTGTGTGTGTGTGTTGTGTGTGTGCAGGTGTGTGTGTGTATGTGCATGCGTGCAGGTGTGTGTGTGCGTGCGTGCGTGTGTTTGTGTATGTTGTATGTATGTGTGTGTGTGTGTGTGTGTGTGTGTGTGTGTGTGTGTGTGTGTGTGAGACAGAGACAGGGAGTACATTTTTGCCCTGTGATTTTGATTGCTATGTTGTCTTTTTGATTTGTTTTGTGGTATTTGTGTCCAGATTTGAATTTGTAGTCCTGCCAAATGCCTTCATCATTCACATGCCACATGCTCCAAGCTTCGACATTGCCAAGTTCAGATCCAGTTCCAATTACAGAAAGTAAGCATGTTTTTTTCTTCTTCTTGGTTTGATGACAATGATTACAAACAGTAGAGGATGCATGTGTCCATGTTGCACCAGCATGCTCATAGCGCTTACTCTTATGTATCACTACGGTTTGCTGTTAATTATGATGGTGATTCTGGGATGTAAATAGATTCAAACCACCTTTGTGGGACTTTTAGGAGAGGCTCTGCTATATTTCCAGTTGATTGATCATGAGTTATATGGAGAAGACGTAATTTTGATATTTATGTACTCTTTTGACATTTTGTCCAGAGGGTATTCAGCTTTAAGCGTAGGAGAGGAGGATGTGACTGCCCCAGCATATTAAATTCTGCACAATGCATATCATTCTTTTTGAAGATTTTAGGGAGAAAATGTCTCGGGTTTGCACAGAATTTGTTTCTGCATGCTTTTATAAAAAAATCATAAAGTAGATTGAATATAAATTAAATGAGAGACGGAAGAATTGCATCAGTTTGTGCCAGAACTGTATATGTGGGAGGCAGCTGCCTACCTGTAAACAAAATGGTGTGATGTGTTTCAGATGCCTGAAGATTCTGAAAGGAGAGTTCCAGAGAGATCTGTCCAAAAAGTATGGCATCAAGGCTTTGAAATACCTGTCTGTGGAGTGAATGGATCTCTGCCTTGTCCCAAGAGTTTTCTGCTTAAGCACCTGCCTTGTCCCAAGAGTTTCCTACTCAAGAACCTGCCTCCTCCCAAGAGTTTCCTGCTTCAGCACCTGCCTCCTCCCAAGAGTTTCCTGCTGAGGCACCTGCCTCCTCCCAAGAGTTTCCTGCTTCAGCACCTGCCTCCTCCCAGGAGTTTCCTGCTCAGGCACCTGCCTCAGCCCAAAAGTGTCCTGCTCAGGCACCTGTCTTGTCCCAAGAGTTTCCTGCTGAGGCACCTGCCTCCTCCCAAGAGTTTCCTGCTTCAGCACCTTTCTCGTCCCAAGAGTTTCCTGATCAAGTACCTGCCTCGTCCCAAGAGTCTCCACCTCCAGCACCTGCCTCCTCCCAGGAGTCTCCTTCTCCAGCACCTGCCTCCTCCCAGGAGTCTTCTCCAGCACCTGCCTCATCCCAGGAGTCTCCTGCTCAAGCACCTGCCTCCTCCCAGGAATCTCCTTCTCCAACACCTGCCTCCTCCCAGGAGTCTCCACCTCCAGCACCTGCCTCCTCCCAGGAGTCTCCTTCTCCAGCACCTGCCTCCTCCCAGGAATCTCCTTCTCCAGCACCTGCCTCATCCCAGGAGTTTCCTGCTCAAGCACCTGCCTCCTCCCAGGAATCTCCTTCTCCAGCACCTGCCTCCTCCCAAGAATCTCCTTCTCCAGCACCTGCCTCCTCCCAGGAATCTCCTTCTCCAGCACCTGCCTCCTCCCAGGAATCTCCTTCTCCAGCACCTGCCTCCTCCCAGGAGTCTCCTTCTCCAGCACCTGCCTCATCCCAGGAGTCTCCTGCTCAAGCACCTACCTTGTCCCAAGAGCCTCCGCCTCCAGCACCTGGTTCTGAGTTTCAGCGTGCGTGATCATGAGCACTGCGTAATTGTGAAACAGATTAGAAAATTACCACAATATCAAGGGAGCTTTACAAAGTAATATCACAGAATCGGTGATCAGAAGTTTTTGTGTTAATCTCTTGTTGGACACCAAAAGGCTAGAGTGAAGGGAAATGACCAAGCAGATAGACTGGTGGGAAAAGCAGCCCTCACAAGTGGCTTACTTCTTGGAAGATCTGAAGTGTTGAGGAGCTTGAAACACTACCTGCAGGCACAAAGCCAAGGACATCACACCATTGATCGCCAAGAGGAGCGAGGCATGGACAGAGGAAGCACTAGACGATTTTCCTTGAAAGGACGAGAGAGGGCCATCGTCAGTCCGAAGAACATTGGAACCGTTTCAAAGGTGACGTTGGGGAAACTTCTGAGAGACAGGGTGGAGTGTATATGGGCTTTACCGAGCGCATAGATACCATTCTGAACTGAACTGAACTGAACTTGTTGGGCAAAACATGTTTTGAGAAGGCTCTATATTTATATATATATATACTTCTTCAAAGGAGTGTCCTGAAAGCACTGAAAGAGTGCATTTAAAGGAGTGTAGTCAAAGAGTTAAAGGAGTGTCGTGAAACACTAAAATCTCTTTATGTCAAAAGTGAAAGAAGTATCCCGGAAAAATGTCTGGCTAGAGATAATGGAGTAGATGTCTTGAAAGGGCTTTATTTATAAAGAATGTCTTTAATAGTGTGTTCAAAAGGAGTGTACCAAAAGAGTATCTTGCAACATTTAAAGAAGGGCCTTGAAAACGTTGAGGAACACAGACAGGTTTCATCATGGAGGTTCAGAGGCAGGGTCCTCATCATTTAAATCAATCATCCCATCTGTCTTGTGAAGTTGTGAAACCAAGCCTGTTCCATGAAAAAATTACTGTGGACGATTTTCACTGTTGTTTGACCAGACATCGAAGTGATCTGTCGAAGCTAACAAACATTGCAAGTGTGAAAAATAGATGATTTTTGAATATGTGCTCCATTTGGTCACTGTGAATACACCATAATTTGTGTGTATTGACCCTGATATGTAACTTTACGCATCTCAGTTCCGATTCCTACAGCTCTGTTGGTGGTCAGATGTATCATGGACCTGCTAAATCGTTCTCCCAGAATCTCCAGTTGATTGAACCTGCGTTGAAGAGACAGCTTCAGTGCAACTACTCATGTTTCCTGGGCTTTACTTAATTGTTACTGCTCAGAGAGCATTTGCTATATGTACTCATTGTAATACTGCTTTCTGAGCAGGATGAAGGTGCTAGATGTTTGATGCATGTGTGTACATGTGTGTGTGTGTGTGTCTTTGCATGCATGCATGCATGTGTGTATATGTGTGTGCTTGTGGCTTGTGTGTGCATGTACATGTGTGTGTGTGAGCACGCATGGGCACGTGTGTGTGCGTGCGTGCGTATGCATGTATGTGCAAGTGAGCGCTTGCATGTGTGTGTGCGTGTGTGTGTGCATGTGTGTGTGTGCAAGTGTGCGCCTGCATGTGTGTGTGCATGCATGTGTGTGGGTGTATGTGCGTGTGTGTTGAGTCGACCTGATATGACTAACATTGTATATGTGACAGGAGCTAGACCATCTACCCTGTATCATTTGACTGAACATGGAAAGAAAGACTGCAGCTTGACTAGTTGAAACCTGTACATCAGTACAACAGTGGCTTCCTTCTACCATACTAATCAACAGGGAGCAGTCATAAAAGATGGATGTGTTCATCCACTAGCTGGGAAACAATGAATCTGATGATTTTAGAAATGGGTGTTGGAAAAGAAAGTGTGATCTCAAAAAGCATCGTCTTGGAGTACATGCCTACTGAAACAATGATCCTAGAAGGGAGAAGACCTAGGGTGCTCTTAAAGAGAAGAAGAAAAAAATAAAATAAAATAAAAGTGTTCTGAAAACAAAGAACATGCTCTTAAAAATTGGACATACAATTTTTTTCAGAAAAAGCAGTTTTACAGAGTGGTCTTATGTACACTTTGAGAACTGTTCCAAACTAGACTGGTCTTCCCCCCCCAAAAAAAAAAGAGATTTAAAAAAAGAAAAAGCGAGAAAGACTTGACTTCTGACGGCTGCCCTTTTGACAGGAGGTACCAGTCGGTTGGTTGGGCCTGTCCATGCAGGCATCACCTAATTATGGCAGCAAGATTGATGTTGCTCTCCTGCCCCGATTGGCTCTTGGTGGTGTCCTGCAGTTTTAATTTCCATTTGTGAATGATGTGTACACATTTTTTTATGAGCGATATTAATCATCATGATTGCCCTATCAAGTCATTTGCGTTCTTCTTTGCTTCTGCTTGTGTGGACATAGTGATAAAAGGAGGGGAGAAAATCTGCCTCTTTGGGGTAAACACCTGCATTTGCTTTACAGTCTGTCTGTGTATACATAGTATGTATATTAATATGTAGATATATGCTTCAGTTTCATCACTCTGTCTGTCTGGAATTTGCTGCCTGCCAGTCTGCAAAATATCCCCACTGTGTCTGGGTTCAAAACCCGGCTCAAGACTTTTCTCTTTACCCAGGCCCTTTCACAAACCTAGGTAGACCATTCCTGCAACAACAGATTATGCGTATGTCAACATGTATATGTATGTGTGTGAATGGTGTGTGCTAGCACATTGAATTTTTGTTTTGCAAAAAGATTTGTACTATGTAAGAGCTAGCCATTATTATTAATATTATTATAATAATTATGCTGACCATGAACTAATGATCCTTTCTCACACTTGTGTATTCACTGCGGGAAGTCTGTTTACCCGAGACTTTGTTGCAACCTGACTGCCGTTGTCAGGGAGGGGAAAGTGAACAGATTTTTTACTGATGAAAGATGCAAGACCTGTATTCTTCTCAAATCACACCTGGTCAAAAATGGTCTCAGTCACAGTGGGTGTTAGTTGTTACCGTAGCAATCATTTTATACATATCTCAATGCAAATGGTGGTGTGATGCTGTTTTGTGATGATGAACGCTAAAACTGTCTACGTATTGTTAGCTTTGTTCCTGTTCTTACAGGTGTTGATTCCTGTTCATACAGGTGTAAGCCAAGCAATCAAAATGCAGCTACCTCTGCTAGACTGATGTTTGCTAGATTCTTTAAGTTTGTTGGTTTAATTAAAGGAAGAGGAGAAAACGAAAGAACCCTAGTCCACATGCACAACGAGGAAGGGAAAATAAAGTCTGGTTTGCATGCACAAAATCTGCTCGAGTTCTGGGGTAGGTAGGTAGGTAAGTTGGTGTTTATGCCCAGTCAACCAGTGTGGATATATCAGGGCGATCAAGTTCTGGGGATGAGGGAACACACTGACACATTTCACAGATTTCAAGACTTGTTCATGAGGTGTTATTTCTTCTTCCATATAGTGTCCACCTTGAACAGTCTGAAGGCTCCTGACACTTTTTGGTGCATGCTGGGTTGTTTTAGTGTTTCCATAATCCACCAAACTCTGACATGGGGTACAGGATCTTTAATGTGTGTATGTGATCTTTCTGTATGCTTACACGCATGGGGTACCTCAGTCTATGGTCTCATCTGAAGGACTTTTGTGAGGTGAGGTCAGGTGAAATCTTTAAAAATTGGGCACGTGATGTATGCTCGTGTCACATTTGGCGAGGGGCTTGTATTGGGTTCCATGACCTTGACCTTTGGGTTTCCATGACCTTTGAAAGGTCACAGTAATTTGAAAAAAATGCAGCAAATGTGTTATGACTTTTTCACTGCATATTCAAGTTGAAGACCAGCTGAAAGGAACTGGGGAAAGAAAATGACAAAGACAGCATTCTGTACATCCTTGATCGGACTGGGGCAAGGGTATCTGCTTTGTTCACTGTAAATCATCTGAGGGTGGAGAGTTGAGGGGTGGGGGTGAGGGGGAGGGACGGGGCTTGAAATCCAGCCCCTGGGCCTGTAATTGCTGAGGCTGATTTCCATGACTGTGGCAAAGATGATATTAAACATTAACAGATACTGGAATTGCGATATTAAACGTTAATGGATACTGGAACTTGGTATGTCAGTTCCAAACTAGATGAAAGGTTGAAGACTGGTGGGTAGTCCTAGACTTGTTGATTAATTCATGATTCTCTGTCTGTTGGGATGTAACAGCTGTAAAAAAAAAGTGCCACATTCTTCAGAATTCAGACTATCTGGACAGAGCAAAAACTTTCACATTTGACTGCATGTTGTGGTGCTTTAAAAAAAAAGGGTGGTGGTGTGGGGTGGCGTGTGGACTGTACACGGAATGTTGGACTTAATATGTTTTTTTGTATTACATCGTTCTTATGTCTGGCACACAATGCTTGCAGTTTTGCAGGACATACATATATATGTGACCCTCTTCCATGAAAACAGTCTTAAGCTGCATTTTGGTTATTTGAAGATGTGTCTAATTTTGAAAACTGCAACCCTTGCTGATTATTGTGGTATTTAAATGGGGAAGGTAGTAAACCATTTCTGTCCATCGTGCTACCTGTCAGTTCTTTCAAATCTTTCTTGAAAACCTTCTTTTTCAAAGAAACTTGTCTTCAGTCCCATTGCCATGAGATTGTGTGTGTGTGTGTGAGTGTGTGAGTGTGTGTGTGTGTGTGTGTGTGTGTGTGTGTGTGTGTGTGTGTGTGTGTGTGTGTGTGTGTGTGTGTTCATTTGAATCTTAGTCGTCAATATATGTATGTATACTTGAAATAATTTGTAAGATTTGCCAAGGTGGGTTAGGCCTACTAATTAAGTGCCCATTATTATTATTATTTTTGTTGACCTAGTATTACAACATGCTGGGCATGTGCTATTGTGGATTAACAGCACACATTCAATGTAGATACAGCCTGTGTGAAAAAAATGAAAAGAACTTGTTGCATGTAAGCCCTCATTTTTATATACTGTAAAAACAAATTACCTGTTTTGTTCTCTTTCTCTCTCTCTCTCTCTCTCATTTCACATTTGTGATTTTAGACTAAGATTTTAAAGGTTTTGAAGATGTTCCTTTGGTCAAGTTTATGTACCTTGTATCTATTTGCATGCCTGATGAGAGATACTGTAGATGAGTCAGGTCTTTGTTGTGTATGTGTGATGTCATTCAAGCCCTAATTCTCTTTGTTTTGTTTTTATTCATTTAAAGTAGTGAGGTAAAATATAGAGGAAAATACAAGTGAAAAAAAAGAAGAAAAAAAAGAGGGAGAGAGAGATTTTGTGAGACTATATTTAAGCCTTTTGATCCTAAATGACACTATCTTTGATTTTTAATTCCAACAGTCAGCATACACTTTGAGAGAAGAACTAAGATTAACAATGGCTTTCAATTTTCTTTCTTTGAGGAAAACTCTCTCTTCTTTTCTTCTTCTTTTGGAGGCACAAGGCGTTGTCACAAGCATACAGAACTTACTTCATGGTTGATACATAATTTTAAGGGTTTAGAAAAAGTGCAGGGAACAAAATAATGTGTCAAATTAAGTGAAAAATGGCAAATTTTATCCAAAACATTAAATTGGAAGTGTGTCCTATTTGTATGTACCTTCTTGTTCTAATATAATTTATTCATACCCCCCCCCCCCCCCCAATCTTCTTATGTGTTGTACAAAAGCTTTGTTGTTGTCTTTTGTATATCTTTGGGTTTGATTGGTTGAACGATCAATGCACAAGGTCACCGAGTTTAGTGAACTATTCCTCCAACACAGCCAGTCAGTGTTGTCGTTATTTACCTCTGAAGTGAGAGTGGTGATGCATGGATTTTGCAGGGTCATTTGCTGTTACATGCTGATGCTGATGCTGATTTTGATGTGTACTGAATGCTTTACAGTTCATTTCTTCCATTTGTTCCAGTTCAGTGTGGAGCATCAAGGGCTGACAAATCACTCGATGAGAATTTCACTGATTTTACATATTGCAGGATTGTTGCAGCACATTTGAACTTTTGTTTAATTATTGGCATTTATTTGTATTTCATGGAATGTATGAAACCAGAATTGCATATTTCTTTTCACTTCATGAAGAACTGATTACCAGGGTTCATGTTAACTGGTAATTTGCAGTATTTTACCAGTTAAAATCAGCTTATACAGGCATACTGGCTGTTATTTGCTTTTGGACTGGTTCTAACAAAAATTGTATTAAAAAATAAATAAATAAATATATATATATATAAAAAGAAGAGGAAGAAAAATAGATATGAATAAATAAATAAACACAGCACAAAGAGAGAATGTGTGCAGGTGTGGATGTTGATGTGTGTGTGTGTGTGTGTGTGTGTGTGTGTGTGTGTGTGTGTATGTGTGTGGATGTTGATGTGTGTGTGTGTGTGTGTGTGTGTGTGTGTGTGTGTGTGTGTGTAGTGTGTTGTAGATGGGGAAGGGAGCAGGGTGTTGCTAGTAGTGCTAGCAGGACTGATGGCTGTATATTTGAATGATTGCAGGATTGTCTGACCCATTTCCATGAACCACGTTCACCACATTATACATGTCACACTGGTTTGAAAAATGTATAGCATGATCACAGGATTACCACACATGCAAACATAATCACCAATACACAAATAAAGCAAAATATTATTTATTGTTATCAATCAAAGCTGTTTTACAGCCATGCTTTCAATGTGCCATTTTGCAAGTTTCGTTACAGTTAATCGCACCAGAAAAATTAACACGTAAACAGCTAAACATTACCAACAGTGCTTCAGTCCCTACTTTAAAACTGCAGTGACCTGGCCTTGCTTGAGCCAATTTGGCCCAGTGGTAAGGCATTAGGCTGGTAATCCTTACCGTGGCTAGTTAATTTAATTAAGAAGTGGGGTCTGTTTGTGTTACAGGCTCTTGATCGTAGTTTTCTCTTCTGGAATGTAATCCTTACTGTGGCCAATCAATTGACCCACAAGATGTGGGGTCTGTTTGTGTTGCAGGCTCTTGATCGTAGTTTTCTCTTCTGGAATGTAATCCTTACTGTGGTCAATTAAATTAACCCACAAGATGTGGGGTCTGTTTGTGTTACAGGCTCTTGATTGTAGTGTTCTCTTTTGGAATGTAATCCTTACTGTGGTAAATTAAATTAACCCACAAGAAGTCATTTTCACTGTTCACAGTCTTGAACAAGTACCTAAATAAATATAAATTCTGTTGATACAAACTTCAGTCAAAAAACAACAACAAAAACAACAACAACAACCAATAATAATAATAATTTGATGGTCCCAGGTTTTTATGGAAGTTTAATTTCTAGTGTGCGACCCACTTCCTGAGAGTGAGAAGACACGTAGAGAGCAGCATGACTGATGTTACAAGATGCTCTTGCCTTTCTCTCATCAATGTAAACAAAATTATAGGGGGGGGGGGGGGGGGGGGAAGAAAGAAGAAGAGAAATAACCCACCCCAGAGCTCTTTCATCCATTTGTTTTGAAACATTACTGATCACTTGGAGTGGATGCATGCCAGAGCTGGTGGGGATTTTTTTAGTTTTTGTAATATATATATATATGTATGATTCTTTGGGGAAAGACAACAGCTTTGTCTCTACATTTTTCATCTGACTGGGTTGATCAAACTTAAACAGTTGAAATCAATGAAAGCAACTCAGCCCCAACTAGCATCTCCTTGTGCAAAATTTGTCATTGCTCTTCCAAAGAAAGATGGGAAGTTTAAAATACAAAATTATTTATTTGGAAGCCTTTTTTCCATGTGTGTGTGTGTAAATGGTCACAGTCCTTGTTGCATGCAACCATAGTGTAAGTCAAAGTGACAAAAACAAATCAGTTGAATCACTGAAGCACATACACATCAACATTCTAGCTATTATGTGGGGGGGGGGGGGGGGGGGGGTAGTAATTGGATTTTAAATCCTGTCACCTACACTGGGTCACCTCAGGACAATCAAACTCTCATAATGCACATTTCAAAACTCTTCTCATACATAATAACCTTTTTTCAAGTCAAGCCACAAAACCATTAAACGAAACATACACAAGCACTGGATTTGTTACTTTCAATAAATGTAAATATTCAAACAGGTATTTCCATATGTATGTCAGTATAACTATATGCACAATATGCAAGTCAGCCTGAGCAGTCAATTCTGCACCCCGGCACTGAAACAGATGGTCTGATGCCATCAGTACTAAATGTTTCTGCCAAGCGCAATGCAAGGAACTAGCCCTCTCACACGTTTTTTTTTTCTCCAGCAGGTAAGAGCCATCAAAATAAACCTAAAAAACTGAGGATCTTGTGTTAAAGGCTCTGTTCATTCTATTTTTAATTCAGAACCCTAGCTGCGTCAATGAAGAGCCATCAAAATAAACCTAAAAAACTGAGGATCGTGTGTTAAAGGCTCTGCTCATTCTATTTTTAATTCAGAACCCTAGCTGCCTCAATAATGATGAGCAGGAACTGAGGCAGATAGCACCAGCAAGTGTCAAAGCTGGCCACAGCCGTCCTGCAGCCACTTTAACATTCCTCACACACAGTCAGCATGCAACTTAATAACAATAATCATAATGAAAGTCTTTACAAAGTGCACAATTTTGTCTACAGAGACTATTGTAAGCGTGTGTACACATACACACAGGCGCCTGCGTACATGAGCATACTGACTACGCAAAACGTAATTTACACGCAACAATGGGCAGCAAACAGAGACTTGAAACAGATAAAGAGACAAACAGAGACTTGAAACAGATAAAGAGACAAACAGAGACTTGAAACAGATACAGAGACTTATGAAATCGGCACCAGGAACGGAAAACCTGGCAGGTCTATAGCTTTGGGAAGACAAAAGTCTTGAGGTTTGATTTAAAGGAGCTGAAAGTGGGTTTCTGTCAGAGAGGAAGGGGAAGGTCATTCCATGTGGAGGGGCCAAAGACGGAAAAGGCACGGGAACCAGCGGTGGAAATGTGAAGGCTGAAGTATGAGCAGCAGAGTGGAGAGTGCAGGAGGGCGTGTCGTGATCAAAATACATCCCTTAAGCTCAAGGGGTGATGCACACAACGTCGGTGAGCTAGGATACACGCTATCATTGTCTGCTGCCAGTCCTGCTAATCCGTGCTCACAAAACTCAGATTTCAAACTGAATATACAGTCCAGATCAGACAAGATCCTTGATTTCATAGTTTTATGTTGAACTTTCCTGCCTGCTCAGGACTGTTCAGTTCAACCCAATTCAAAAAAACTGTAATTATCCCACAATGGGCAATTTTGGACTAAACATGCTTTGACATGACAGGGCTAGTTCCTCTAAGGTGTATGTGTAAAGCACAGTTCTACAAGGAACAAGGAAGTTTATTTGTTTTTAGGTTTTAGCCTCTTTCACAAAGAACATGAATACACTGCAGATTTATGCTGCACAATACATTTTTGAACTAACTGATTTGGAATAGTAGTGGCACACAGTTGTATGTGTAGGTGTTGTGTGTGTGTGTGTGTGTTTGTGTGTTTGAAATAAGTAAATATGTTGTCACTAGAAGCATGTTCAAAAAGCACAGTTTTACATACAAAAGAAAGACTCAGCACAGTTTACATGTATCACAGGTACTGAAGGGAATAATATGCGAAATTTTCAAACCTTATTTTTATGATGAATATATTATCATTCTGATTTCTGACAAAAATGTGGCATTGTGAACATTGTCATGGTGTAACTACCTACAAAGGGTAGGGGACAACAACTTGCTTACATCTGTTCAAGTTAAACTAGCAGGTACTTCATTTTCACTACTGCCTTTTTCCCACTCCTTTTAAACAAAGCAGACTGATCAACGATCAACCCTAGCAACCTTCAGCACATCATCAAAGGCTGGGTAAGGGCAGCACCAAACCTACACCCCTCGAGAAAAAATGAAAGAAAGAGAGAAACAGATACGTTAGCTGATCCGTTCACCATCTTTCAGTTCAGAATTAGCTAGGCCACAGGAATTACTACAAGGAGAAAGGGAAAAAAATTGTTAAAAAGAAAAACAAACACTCAAGAAACAAGACAAAACATGCACATGCATGCACACACATGCATGCATGCACACAGACACACACACACAAGAAAACCAAATAAACCAACTAACCAAAAGCAGACATCAACATCTGAACAAACAAAATTTAACCATATACGCCCCCCCACACCCCCCTCCACACACACACATGCAAAAGATCCCAACCAATGACAACAACAACAAAAATGTGGAAGTCAATGGTAAAAAAGTTTCTGAACACACAAACAACACACTGAAAAATAATTCAATCAAATTCAAAGTAATATATGACATGAACTGTATGGAAGACAAATATGGCCATACACTTGGAAAACGAGCATACATTTCAAGGACCAAAGCATCCAAAGTTTGTTCCTTCTGACAAACTGAATCATTCTCATCACCTTTATCAGGCCAACAAGATGTGGAAGCTCTCTTGATAGTGTAACTCAGGCTAAAACCCTGAGGTTTACTGTTGGGCAAGAAGGTAGTGTGTGCAACTGTTCCTTTCCACGCTTGTGTGCACTGCCGCACATTTGAGTACTTTGCTATGTCATAAAGATGACTATAGCTGAATGGGTTTGCTGTTTCATAAAGATGTCTATAGCTGAATGAGTTTGCCGCATCATGAAGATGACTACAGCTGAATGAAAGATGTCTATAGCTGAATGAGTTTGCCGCATCATAAAGATGACTATAACTGAATGAGGGTTTGCCTATCATAAAGATGTCTATAGCTGAATGAGTTTGCCACATCATAAAGATGACTATAACTGAATGAGTTTGCCGTTTCATAAAGATGATTATGACTGAATGAGTTTGCCACATCATGAAGATGTTTATAACTGAATGAGTTTGCCGCATCATGAAGATGATTAGCTGAAAGAATTTGCGGACTCAAACATTATACCCTTCACTTTGCCTCAAAGTGCTGGCAAAAAGGGGGGCCAAAAAAACACCCCCCTTTATTACATCTGGCTTTGGGGCCAAAAATTGAATTTGGGGGATGCTGGGCAATGATGCCGGAGTGAAGGCAAAGAAAAATTCTGCGGCAAAAAAAGGGTCTTGGTATTTCAGTAGGTCTTTGAGTATTCAGCCAGGAGTGTGTATATACTCACAGCAATCTAACACAATGTGAAGCACACACATGGATATACATATGCATTACAAGTTCCGGATCACAGTTGTGGTTCACGAACAATCTAAAGTGACTTTGCCCAGTCCATGATCAGCAAGACAGGAAAACAAGGTAACATATGTCACTGCCATTCTCAAGCAGAATCACTCTGGTAGTGACAATGGATCATTCATCAGGGAAATGGGAACAGAGGGTCGGAGATCACAAGCAACACAATGGCCAAGCAATCACAACATACACGAAAACATGTAAATCATATGCATACCAGCTCTGCCATGTACAGCTTCCTTTTTCGAACTCTGAGAATAACAGTAACAGATCCTTTTGCATAGTTTATGCCCTTTGCTGTGCAACAGTGACAAGCATCGTTTAATCATGATTTGATGAGATGAAGGGCCACAGTTCAAGTTTAGTAGGTAACAGCGTCAATCTTGTGACCTGCTGTGACATAGCTCATTAGAATGACCCCATGTCAATACAGAACCCAACTTCGCTTTTGATTTCATGACCAAATCTGACCCACTTCATGAATATTCTTCAGAATGGTCCATACGGCATTAGGCATATACTTCCTCTTGAACCTTTCAAGGATTTCGGTCACTGCAAGCATGTATCTAGAGACAACCTGGTGTTAAACAAATATCCAGAGACAAACTGGTGCTAAACAAGTATCCAGAGACAACCTGGTGTTAAACAAGTATCCAGAGACAACCTGGTGTTAAACAAGTATCCAGAGACAACCTGCTGATAAGTATCCAGAGACAACCTGCTGCCAAACAAGTATTCTGAGATAGTGTGGTGTTAAACAAGTATCCAGAGACAACTTGGTGTTAAACCAGTATCCAGAGACAACCTGCTGTAAAACAAGTACCCAGAGACAACCTGCTGTCAAACAAATATCCTGATACAACCTGGTGTTAAACAAGTATCCAGAGACAACCTGGTGTTAAACAACTATCCAGAGACAACCTGGTGTTAAACAACTATCCAGAGACAACCTGGTGTTAAACAAGTATCCAGAGACAACCTGCTGTCACACAAGTAACCAGAGACAACCTAGTGTTAAACAAGTATCCAGAGACAACCTGCTGTTAAACAAGTATCCAGAGACAACTTGGTGTTAAACAGGTAAAGGACAATCATTATCATTAAGCAAAACAGAAAAATGGGCAATAATTATAAGCATAGCTAGTTATCAAAAATATTCATTTTTTCCTCGAATTCAAGATGTGTATATTATACTGTACAATTTTTTTTTTTTAAACAAACAAAAACATTGATTCCAAACAAGTATGACACATCAAAAGAAATGAAACATTTGCAAAGAAATCCACAACAGCCAAACAACTATAACACCTGCAAATAATACTCAAATTATTGCACAAAAATCCACCCTCACTACTATTGTGTACTAAACTTTCATACAAGACTAACAGCCAAATGTCTGTTCCTTACTTTGTGATCACAAAATGGCTATAACATGGATTCATAACACTAAAACTGCTTCATTTATAAATGCTGATCATCACGGTATACTCCGTGAATCAGTCAAGAAAAGAAAACTTGGGGTATTAAAAATATACAAGTAAATGTTACTCAGTCTTGTTTTAGAAACAAACAAGACAATGCATGTAAATGTTTGACAAAACTTCAGTGAAACAGACCTGTCACACAAATAAATATCTGGGTGATGATTTAATTACACTAACTCAAGTACTGTCAGCAAACCAAAGGACAAAAATGGCGCACACTTGCAAACATGAAGTTGACATTGGTAAGGTAGTAGGCATCTAAAAAGCACCTGTTTTTAATGTTTGCACAATAACTGTAACTGTGTTACAGGCACAAGAATGTGGAGCACAATGGCAATGAGTAATTCTGACATATTGCCATCACTCAAAACATTAGGAAAACAAAGAACATACACAAATGCACACACACACACACACACACACACACACACACACACACACACGCATGCACACACACACACACATGCATATGTACACACACACACACACACACACACACACA
>JABMCL010003389.1:37500-45000 GCA_018857735.1 Alviniconcha marisindica | reverse complement strand
ATATATGTAAAAAACGCACTACAAATACACACACACTGACTGTAGCAGAAACTGGGTACTGATATTAGTTAGGATGGAAATACTGTGAGAAGAGGAAGGTTTTCAGTTTGGCTTTAAAAGACGACAGGGTTGAGCAGTGTCTAAGGTCTTGTGGGAGTGAATTCCAAATGTGGGGTCCAAAGCAAGAGAAGGTGTGAAAGCCATGAGTCTTGCGTTTGTATTGCTGGATTTCCAACTGCCATTAAGCTGATTAAAGGCTGGTGGTGGAGAGAGGGTGTTGGTGAAAGGACAGTGGGGTGAAGAGACTCATCCGTTCAGTTTTTCCTGGGTATTTTTGATAAACATAATCACAACTCTTTTAAACACCTGGCAAAAAAAGACAAAATCAAATGTCTCAGAGCAGTGTTTCCGTGACGTTCAAACATTGCTATGAGTCTAATTGTTTTATTTCATTCTTATTGACAGGGCCAATCATTCTTTTTCAGTTGGGGTCTCCTTTAACACAAAATGATTCAGGTATCCCTTACCCATACTCTCTTTCTGTTTTTACCTCTTTGAAGACACATTTCTGTCCAGAAACAGAGATGCTGATTAGCCATCTTCTTTTAAGCGGGTTCCACTGTGTGACTGCATAAGCATCTTGCTTAACCACTTGTTCTGGAAGCCTTCCCATCCTATCTCCTTATAAATACCCCTCACCCTAACTTTTTGGTTGTTTTGTTTTTGATGCAGAACCTTCCCCCACCACCCGACCCAATAGTGACAAAATGATCACCCTGATGATTGTGGTCACTCTATAGAAAAGGAAAAGCACTGATTAACCCTTCATATTCCCATGCAAATGAAGTGACCCCTCACCAAGACCCACTTCTCTGTTAAGATAACTTCTGTCTTCAGCTTGACGTTTAAGGTTGTCTTAAAAGAGGGGTTCCACTTTCAACAGCACAAACCTTCACATTTCCATGCAAATGAACACTCCTGCGTTCACCCGATTTGCAGGGTGGTCTAAAGAGAAGGGTTTAACCACACAGTGAAATGACTCACCAACATCAGCAGGCTGGTCCATATCTTCTGACTCCATCTCCGCTGCTGCGGAAAGTCGGTCAGCGGCCTCGCTCACAGTGGACAGGGAATCCCCACCCATGCCGGCCCACTTTTCTTTGGCCAATCCATCACCGCCTTTCACCGCTTCCCTGCCTGCTGCCCCAGACGAGGGTGCTGGTGATGGTAAATGATGACGGTGAAACTGCTGCCTTGGACGGGGATGGTGGTAGGGGGCTGACAGGGGTGGGGGGTGGTGTTGCTGGAAGCTCAAGGTCCAAGTGTGCAGACTGGTGTTCCGTTGCTTGCTTCCTGGTGGACGATGCTTGCTTGAAGAGGTGGAGGAGGTATTTCCATTCTTCCAAATTTCTGGGTGTGAATCCTAGAAGATGAAGTGTAAGGAGTCAAACAGTACATGTATAATTGTATACACAGGTATGACTCCACCCCCACCCCATCCACAAAAAAAGGACAGCAAAGGCACACTCTATCACAGAAAAATAACAACACACACACACACCTGTACAGTATGATCAACAACAACAACAACAACAACACACACACACACACACACACACGCACACACACACACACACACACACACACACACACACACAAAACACCAACAACAAAAGCAACTAACACACCCAAGTAACTGAGAGTGCTTAAGCTCATCTTTTTCACAAAGAAACAATGCACACACTTACACACACACACACACAGAAGAAGAAGAAGAAGAAGAAGAAAAAACAAAAATGTTTCTGCATTGTGTTCAACTCAAATATAGGAACAGAATCCAATTCCAGCTTCCTGTTCTTACCATACAGTGCCTTGCCATTCAGCAATCTAAGGTCATCCAGCTTCACCTCCAGTTGTAACGCCTTCTGCCATTGGTCAGTTTTCTTTAACAGCCTCAGACAGCCAGGCCAGTAGCTGACAACACAGGAGTCAAGCAATTTTTACCTCAAGAATAAACTCGTAACAGAAACAGAAAAAGCTGTAACAGAAAAAACAAAAACAAAAACAAAAACAAATAATAATAATAATAATAATGTACATTTATCATGCGCTCAACCAACCAAACAAAAAACAATAAAAAGGCAAAGATGACTGCCGGTTTTCTGAAAAAATAATGAAGGATACAAAAAGCCGAAAAGAATCCTTTTTTCTACGGGCAGTAAAAAAACTGCAAATTTCTGGGGTAGACTCGTTTAAAAAAAATGACAAAGTGACAAATGAACAGTTATTTAACAAACAAACGATGAGAACGATGAAAAGAATGAACGTCTTGCAGGCCGACCAACCTGTGTGTCCAGCATAAATCCAACGCCGCGTCTACTTCTGAATCTTTGACCAGAGACAAGATGCATACCAGCGTCTCATTGACAACCTCCGGTGGAAGCTTGGAGTGGTCTGCACTTGCTTTGAGGCGCACGTCGCTGCTGATTGAGGATGCAGAGGGAGAGGAGAGGAATGAGAAATGCAGGTGAATGAGACACTCCAGCATGGCCAGCTTGGTCTCTTGTGTCGGACACAGCTGATTCACCACCTCAGGCCTGCAGACAGAAGGGTTTACCTGTTGACATTCCATGCAGCATACAACATGGGAACTAAAGCCAAGCTGATTGGCCTGCAAGTGCATGGGAATTAGCATAAATCAATCAAGCATATCGATATGAAGGGAGTAAAACACTGACTAGCTTAGAGCAGTTTTTCATTCAATTTATGGACATGTTTATAATATATATAAAAATATTTTTATTTTTTATCAGCAACTGAAAGTCATAGGAACATGGCTGTGAGTGCTGCCATTTTGTGCCTGCCAGTTTATGTCTGTGATGTCACAAACACGGCTGGCATGCATGAAACAAGCATAACCCGTTTTTGCTCTTCTACAGTAAAAAGTGAACAAATATGGCTGTGCCCGAAGGAGCTGAAATATGAAGCAAAACAACAACCACAACTTCTGTTGTAAAAATATTAGCACACCATAGTATAGCCAGTCAAAGTAGTAACTTGGTGTTTTACGCTCAGGCAACCATTACGGTTACATTCGGTCCCATAAATGGAAGTAGTTGCACAGTGTCCATATTTTCAGGCCATGTTGCTTCTTTCTTCAGGGTCCTCTTCACACCTTTGTAAATCTTTTGTAAATAAACAACCCCCCCCCCCCCCCCACACACACACACACACTCCCCAACCAGGATTTCTGTGTACTTAGATTATATCATTACAGCCACGCAATGGAGCCCACGACACACAAAACCCCTTCAACATTAAACCCTGTTGCTCGCAGATATCTTCTGACCTGCCATGGGAAGGTGTGGCTCCGAGGCGAAGCGTGAGATACCTGGCCAGCACCTGCAGCTGAGACTTGGTGTGCAGACGACACAGATGCAGAATGTCCCCCAGTCTCACCTGGTGAGGAATCTCGCACACAAAGTCTGTCACCTTCATGGGACTCAGTCCAAAGAGGCTGGGAAACAAGTAACAAAAGTCAGTAATTTGGGTTTTTACACCCAGTCAGCCAGTATACAAGGAAACAACATTAAGTGTTGTTTTTTTAAGTCAGTAATTTGGTTACTTACACCCAGTCAACCAATATACAAGGTATACTAGTATACCTGGGAAACAAATGAAAAAAGTAATTTGGTTCTTTACACCCAGTCTGTATGGTTATATCAAGGTACTCTGGGGAAAAAGTAAAAAAGTAAGCAATTTGGATCTTTACACCCAGTCAACCAGTACAGTTATATCAGGGCAAACTGGGAAACAAAGGCAATACAAGGCAGCTGATTTTAAATCATACAAAAAACTGAAACATGTATGACTTCTAGTATTCTGACAAACAACATAGCTTAACCAAAAACAGATCAGTGGCTTTAATTAGCTCTCCATCTCATTTTTCATCATTTCTCACCATTTAACTGTTGTTTAAGTGTTGTTTTGTAGCTTGATAAAGGGGATTACCCCAGAAATTTGCACATTGTGTTTTGTCCTAATAAACAGCATTGTTTTGAACGTTTTATATGTCTGGATCTCAAATCATACAGTTAAAATAACATTGATCCTTTGTTTGATCTGCAACAGAACCTTCTTCAGATAGTGTCTGGGGTTATCAAAATGACCAGTGGACAGGTTTGTTGTTACTTTCCAATGCAGGGAGAGGGTTACTGTGGGCATCTTTGTGATTTGTTGCAGGAAAAGGAATCTTGTGGGCATGTTTGTGATGTGTTGTAGGGTAAGGAGTACTGTGGGCATGTTTGTCATGTGTTGCAGGAAGGAGTACTGTGGGCATGTTTGTATGTTTCAGGTAAGGAGACTGTGGGCATGTTTGTGATGTTTCATGGTAAGGAGTACTGTGGGCATGTTTGTCATGTTTCATGGTAAGGAGTACTGTGGGCATGTTTGTGATGTTTCATGGTAAGGAGTACTGTGGGCATGTTTGTGATGTTTCATGGTAAGGAGTACTGTGGGCATGTTTGTGATGTGTTGTAGGGTAAGGAGTACTGTGGGCATGTTTGTGATGTGTTGTAGGGTAAGGAGTACTGTGGGCATGTTTGTATGTTAGGTAAGGAGTACTGTGGGCATGTTTGTGATGTTTAGGTAAGGAGTACTGTGGGCATGTTTGTGATGTGTTGTAGGGTAAGGAGTACTGTGGGCATGTTTGTGATGTTTCATGGTAAGGAGTACTGTGGGCATGTTTGTGATGTGTTGTAGGGTAAGGAGTACTGTGGGCATGTTTGTGATGTGTTGTAGGGTAAGGAGTACTGTGGGCATGTTTGTGATGTGTTGCAGGGTAAGGAGTACTGTGGGCATGTTTGTGATGTGTTGTAGGGTAAGGAGTACTGTGGGCATGTTTGTGATGTGTTGTAGGGTAAGGAGTACTGTGGGCATGTTTGTCATGTTTCATGGTAAGGAGTACCATGGGCATGTTTGTCATGTGTTGCAGGAAAAGGAATACGGTGGGCATGTTTGTGATGTGTTGTAGGGTAAAGAGTACTGTGGGCATGTTTGTGATGTTTCATAGTAAGGAGTACTGTGGGCATGTTTGTGATGTTTCATGGTAAGGAGTACTGTCGGCATGTCTGTCATGCTTCATGGTAAGGAGTGCTGTGGGCATGTTTTTGATGTTTCATGCTAAGGAGTACTGTGGGCATGTTTTTGATGTTTCATGATAAGGAGTACTGTGGGCATGTTTTTGATGTTTCATGGTAAGGAGTATTGTGGGCATGTTTGTGATGTTTCATGGTAAGGAGTGCTGTGGGCATGTTTGTCATGTTTCATGCTAAGGAGTACTGTGGGCATGTTTGTCACGTTTCATGGTAAGGAGTACTGTGAGCATGTTTCATGGTAAGGAGTACTGTGAGCATGTTTCATGGTAAGGAGTACTGTGGGCATGTTTGTGATGTTTCATGCTAAGGAGTACTGTGGGCTTGTTTGTCATGGTTCATGGTAAGGAGTACTGTGGGCATGTTTCATGGTAAGGAGTGCTGTGGGCATGTTTCATGGTAAGGAGTGCTGTGGGCATGTTTGTAATGTTTCATGCTAAGGAGTAATGTGGGCATGTTTCTGATGTTTCATAGTAAAGAGTACTGTTGGCATGTTTGTGATGCTTCATGGTAAGGAGTACTGTGGGCATGTTTGTAATGTTTCATGCTAAGGAGTGCTGTGGGCATGTTTGTGATGTTTCATAGTAAGGAGTACTGTGGGCATGTTTGTGATGGTTCATGGTAAGGAGTACTGTGGGCATGTTTTTGATGTTTCATAGTAAGGAGTACTGTGGGCATGTTTGTCATGTTTCATAGCAAGAAGTACTGTGGGCATGTTTGTGATGTTTCATAGTAAGGAGTACTGTGGGCATGTTTGTGATGTTTCATAGTAAGAAGTACTGTGGGCATGTTTGTCATGGTTCATAGTAAGAAGTACTGTGGGCATGTTTGTGAGGTTTCATGGTAAGGAGTACTGTGGACATGTTTGTGATGTTTCATGGTAAGATCACTGTGGGCATGTTTGTTAATGTTATGTTTTATGGTAAGGTGTACTGTGGGCATGTTTCATGGTAAGAAGTACTGTGGGTATGTTTGTAATGTGTTGCAGGGAAAGGAGCACTGTGGGTATAGTGAAAGAAAGGAGTTCTGCGGACGTGTTTGCCGTTACCTGGCAACGTGACCCAGAAAGGCCTGCTTGTTGGGCAGGATGCCGGAGCGCAAGTAGTCCAGGGCTCCGGTGATGTCCTTGTTCTGAATCTTCATCCACACAATGTCTCCGTGCCCTAAAGCTGAAAATACACCGACTGCATTTCAACCTCTTCAGACTGAACAGCTGCAGATCATTCAAATGGGTGGGTTTTGCCACTCAAGCCTTGTATATATATATATATATATATATCTATATCTATATTGTTTATGAATATGTGTTACATTCAACTTTTGAATCCCACATGCACTACGCTCTGCATCACTGCCAGCCCACACTGTTCTAGCTCCAGTGCCAGATGTGGCCATGAGGGGCTTGGGCTGGTGGAGAAGATGTGGAGCTGTTGCCAAGACCCGGAGAACACAGTGGACTTCATATGAGAGAGAGAGAGAGAGAGAGAGAGAGAGAGAGAGAGAGAGAGAGAGAGAGAGAGAGAGAGAATACATTGTCCAACATTAGTTAATTTTTAATGTATTTTGTTAACGTTTTTAATCCCATGCCCTTGGTTTTAAAATGAGCAAAGTTGATGCCGGGTAGGTGAATAAAATGTGTTTTAAACATACTTATTCAATTTTGCAGAGCATATCAGTGCAAACACACCAAACTTTAATGCTTATACATTAACTTATAGACTTCAATTTCGCAAAAATCTGAAAACTCCCAGACAGACCCCCCACTGGCTGCTTTTGCCAGTAAGCTGGCTACAAGTTAAGACTCATTTGGTGAAAACGGGTCACTTATGTGATCATAGTTATAGTGTACAATGTTCAATAATTTTGTGGTCACAGTTGAGGTTTATGGATAATGTCTGCTGACTCTTTATACAGAGCACAGATGTGGTTTATGGACAATGTCTGCTAATTTTGTGAATCACAAATCACAGATGTGGTTTATGGACGATGTCTGCTAATTTTGTGAATCACAAATCACAGATGTGGTTTATGGACGATGTCTGCTAATTTTGTGAATCACAAATCACAGATGTGGTTTATGGACGATGTCTGCTAATTTTGTGAATCACAAATCACAGATGTGGTTTATGGACGATGTCTGCTAATTTTGTGAATCACAAATCACAGATGTGGTTTATGGACGATGTCTGCTGATTTTGTGATCACAGCCGTGGTTTAAGGACAGTGGGTTTGCCGACTTTGTGATCACAGCTGTGATGTTAGACCCCTTAGTCATCCAAAGATTCCTTCTCCAATTCTGATAACAACTCCATTACTTCCAAAATTATGGAATATGCTTCAGCATACT
>JABMCL010003389.1:10000-30000 GCA_018857735.1 Alviniconcha marisindica | reverse complement strand
ATTGTATGTGCATGTGTTTTCTAGTATCCATAGTCTGATGCATTTTTCTATGCACACACAGATTTCTACTTTCAGGCTTGAGTGTAGGGATGATATATATATACATATTACATATCTATATATATATATATATAAACAACAACAACTTTAGGACACTTTTAGTGTAAACAATAAAACATGACAACAACAGCAACAAAGCCTTTAAGATTTTCAAGGTGTTTGTGTTAGTTGGGGACAGAGTATTTTCAGTACGGTGGGGAGGCAGGCATTAACTCTGAAAAGGGAATAATAAGTTCTCATCAACACACAGGCACAAAGAGTGCTACTCATGCTACAGCTCATGCCATACTGGGTATGTATTAATACATTTATGACAGACACAACATCCAGTCCACTACAGAGGAGGTTGTCTCATCTAACTCCAAACCTACACAAATCAGCACAGTGAACCATGCAGCAGTCCATTTTTCAATGACCAAACAAAGTCTGATGGTCACAGTGATGGTGGCTTTTTACTTGCATGCAAGGATTGTGGGGAAAGTTTGAGAAAGAAAAAAATCCCCACCTGCACTTGTGGCAGAACAACAGGTCTTTTACTGCAGTAACACAGTGGTGGAACAGTTACCCCAAAATGTTAACTTTGCAAAAGAACATTCGCTCACTGCTTCTAGTTATGTAGTATTTTTGATGTCTTGTGTTTGGTTGTGGACTGTGCCATCTTGGTGTACGTCTAAAATTATATAGCATCTTTGATGTCTTGTGTTTGGTCGTGGACTGTGCCATCTTGGTGTATGTCTAAAGTTATATAGCATCTTTGGTGTCTTGTGTTTGGGTGTAGATTGTGCCATCCTGGTGTATGTCTAAAGTTATATGGCATCTTTGGTGTCTTGTGTTTGGGTGTGGACTGTGCCATCTTGGTGTATGTCTAAAATTTTATAGCATCTTTGATGTCTTGTGTTTGGTCGTGGACTGTGCTATCTTGGTGTATGTCTAAAGTTATATAGCATCTTTGGTTGTAGATTGTGCCATCCTGGTGTATGTCTATAGTTACATAGTATCTTTGATAACTTGTGTATGGATGTGTACTGTGCCGTCTCGGTGTATGTCTATAGTTACATAGTACCTTTGGTGTCACAGTTGCCTGGCCATCAACTCAGCTCACCATTACCCCGTGGCTCCATCAACTCACCTGAACCTCGTCTCCCTGCCGGACTCAGCGTGGGCTGTAGTGGGTCACCACCCTTCACTGCATTTTCAGCTGCACCGCTTTCTCCTGACTCCTCCACTGAGATCGTCGGTAGGGACTTTACGTCTTGTACTGTTCCTGCCTGCACTGGCTGAAACCCCAAGCAGGGCTGCGTTTGGCTTTGTGTAAGTTCTTTGCTGGCGAGTTCAACTTCTCCGCCCTCCTTCTGCGCATTCAGGGCTTCGTCTTCTCTTTGAACATCAGCTTCAGGAACTTTCACATCAACATCACTGCCTTCTTCCCGAGTCTCGTTTGAAGGCGTGTTTGGATCACCCATGTCCTTTAGCTTTCCTTTCGTACTGTCAGAATCATTTGGTGACGGATCAGAAACAGTCCCTTTGCTTCCCTCTGTTCTGTCAGCATCACCTGGTGAAGGTTCAGCGCCCCCCTCAGCCTTTTGCTCTCTCCCGCCAGCACCATCCGACGAAGCGTTTACGGGGATTGTCTCTGTTTCAGACTCACCCTCAGAGTCCTGTGATGTAGCTGCTGAAACCTGCATGCTGTCCTCTTGTCCTTCAGCTGACTGCTCTGCTGAATCTCCTGCCGAGTCAAGCAGATCATCCGCTCTGCCTGACTGGCTTTCTTCGCTGCTCTCCAGTTGCGAATATTCTCCTGAGCTAAGTGTCATTTCAACAGCGTGTTCATCGCTGCTTTTATCCGGTGGCCTGTCCAGTGCCACAGAGTTTCTTTCTGCACTTTCATTGGCGGTATCTTCCTGGGGAAAAGTTTCGGCACCAGCTGAATCACTGGTCGCTGGCTCTGAGTGTGGTGATTTCTGGCTACTCCGGTTTTCACCGGTCGCTGACTCGGCTTGCAGTGATTTCCGGCTACTCTCTGAAATCAACAGAAACATGCTTGCATGCTGTCCTGCCTGAAAAAAAGCTCTATTTCAGTTCTATAGCAGAGTCACAGCAAATGCTATGGAGCTCACAGGGCTCCTGAGTTGTCAGTACCTTCTTTTACGTGGTGTATAAAAAATATGGTTACTAAATAAATCAGCTATCACCATTTAATTCTGATATTTATTGATACCTGTACATTTTTATGAGTACAGGTACAAGTGAAGTTTGCTAACTGTGAGTTTATTATAACCCCTGCTGGATTAACAAGCTTCTGAGAGCTTTGGGAGGCTGGGGTAATAAAAGGGTGTATTAGCTGTATCAGCACATGCCAGTGTTTCACATACTCAGAGCCTTTACAGTTTTATAAGTAACACATGCACACACACATGCATGCACATACGCACACATGTATGCGCATGCACACACACAACACACACACACACACACACACACAAGCATGCACATGCAAACACACGCACGCAGTATATCAATATATGCATATAATTATGCACAACACACGCACGCACACACACACATAGATGCACATGCAAACACATGCACACAGTATATTAATATATATATATATGCAGATCCACAAAACACCTTACAAATATGGACCACACACACACACACACACCACACACACACACACACACACACACACACACACACACACACACGACTGTAGGAAGCCCACCATACTCCCTATTTCGATTACGTAAATGGGCTTGTGTGTATTAGAAGCCTGTACCCAGATACTTGTACTGTGTAAACAGCCAGTTCTACAATGACCAAGGGGCTCATCAACGCCCTGAGCGCTCACATGATACATATTAACCTAAATATGATATTCTATACACATGAAGAGCATAGTCTTACCAACACAATTTACATAAAGTATTATTAAAAATTAAAAAAATGCACTACAAACACTCACACACACACAATGACTGTAACAGAAACTGGGTACTGATATTAGTTAGGATGGAAATACTAGGAGAAGAGGAAGGTTTTCAGTATACACACGTAAGCAATAAAAGTTATTTAGTAACTAGATTTCAGTATCCAGCTCACATATCCCCTCAAGGTCACCTCAGCATGAACAAATATTTAAACCAATATTAACATTAGTAAGGATAACAGAAATAACAAATAATAAACACACATTAGTAAAAACACATTAAACAAACAAATAAGAAAGAAAGAAACTAACATACACAGGTTCCCTTACCAGGTTGGGTTGGTGAAGGGTTGGTACGTCCTGACCCTGACCTCTCTGCCTCATCGAACACCAAGGTTCCGTCATTGACAACCACGATCCCAGAATGCTGGGTGGTGTAGAGCGGGCTCAGGCTGCCATCTGCCATGTTGTCTTGAAAGATGACCGAATCCATGGAGGACTCGCTCACATCTTCCAACATTGCCTGCGTAAACAAAACAGTCACATGGTTCAGAAGATACTGTCCAGCCAAATTTCTGACAGACACATGTACCAATAGATGCATGGACAGTACAGACACATGTACCAACAGATGCATGGACAGTACAGACATATGTACCAATAGATGCATGGACAGTACAGACACATGTACCAGGAGATGCATGGACAGTACAGACATATGTACCAATAGATGCATGGACAGTACAGACACATGTACCAATAGATGCATGGACAGGACAGACACATGTACCAATAGATGCATGGACAGGACAGACACATGTACCAATAGATGCATGGACAGGACAGACACATGTACCAATAGATGCATGGACAGGACAGACACATGTACCAATAGATGCATGGACAGTACAGACACATGTACCAATAGATGCATGGACAGGACAGACACATGTACCAATAGATGCATGGACAGGACAGACACATGTACCAATAGATGCATGGACAGTACAGACACATGTACCAATAGATATACCAAGGATAGGAAGACGGACAGTGTGATTCCTATATCCCCCCTCCTCTCCCCCAAATCAGTTATCAGGATGGGGGGTGGGGGTGGGAAGAGCGAATAACTCGCTAACTACAAAAACGAACCTGGATTTTCTCAGCTGTGTCGACACACTCCTGTCCTTAGACACATGGACAGGAAGATGAATGATGTGGTTCATACATGACCCCCCCCCCCCCCCCCCCCCCACTGCCAATAAATTATCGGGGGGGGGTTAGTAACTTGCTAATCTAACTACAAAAACAAATGTAGATTTTCTCAGCTGTGTCGACACACTCCTCTCCTTAGACACATGGACAGGAAGCTAAACAATGTGATTTGTACATGACCCCCCACCCCCATCCCCACTCTGCCAATAAATTATCAGGGTGGGGGAGGTGGGGGTTAGTAACTTGCTAATCCAACTCCTAAAACAAACATAGATTTTCTCAGCTGTGTTGACGTGCTCCTTTCCTTAGACACATAGACAGGAAGATGAACAATGTGATTTGTACATGACCCCCCCCCCCCCCCCCCAACCAAATAAAATATCAAGATGACAGGGGTGGGCGTGAGGGTGGAAGGAGGGGAGTACCTCGCTAATCTAACAACAAAAACAAACCTTGATTTTCTCAGCTATGTCATCACGCTCCTCTTCTTTAAGGAAGTGGATCAGCTGCGGCAGCAGTTCTTTCTTGATGTGCTTCAACACGGATGGCTTGAGGGCAAAGTGCTCAATGAACAGCAAGAGTTCAGCGGCCAGCATGCACCGCTGACGAGTCACCAGGGCTGCGCACAGGTGCAAGATGGGAAGGAAAAGGAGGCGGCGGACTTTCTGCGACTCGAAGAAAATGTAGACTTCGTTTTTGACCACACAGATGTTCCTGACATCTGCAAAATGATTGAAGCAAGAATGCAAATAACAATGAAGGAGGACTATAGCTTGCAAACAGAGAGAGGGACAGACAGAGAGAGGGACAGATAGAGAGTGACAGACAGAGAGAGGGACAGATAGAGAGAGGGATAGACAGAGAGAGGGACAGACAGAGAGTGACAGACAGAGAGAGGGACAGACAGACAGAGGGATAGACAGAGAGAGTGACAGACAGAGAGAGGGACAGATAGAGAGAGGGACAGACAGAGAGTGGGACAGAGAGTGACAGACAGAGAGAGGGGCAGACAGAAAGAGGGACAGATAGAGGGACAGACAGAGAGGGACAGACAGAGAGAGGGACAGACAGAGAGTGACAGACAGACAGAGGGACAGACAGACAGAGGGACAGACAGAGAGAGGGACAGACAGAGAGAGGGGCAGACAGAAAGAGGGACAGATAGAGGGACAGACAGAGAGGGACAGACAGAGAGAGGGACAGACAGAGAGTGACAGACAGACAGAGGGACAGACAGACAGAGGGACAGACAGAGAGAGGGACAGACAGAGAGAGGGACAGACAGAGAGAGGGACAGACAGAGAGAGGGACAGAGACAGACAGAGTGACAGAAAGACAGAGGACAGACAGAGCAGAGGGACAGACAGAGAGAGGGACAGACAGAGGGACAGAAGAGGGACAGAAGAGAGAGGGACAGACAAGAGAGGGACAGACAGAGAGAGGGACAACAGACAGAGGGACAAAAAAGAGAGACAGAGAGTGACAGAGAGAGAGAGGGACAGACAGAGAGAGGGACAGACAGAGAGAGGGACAGACAGACAGAGGGACAGACAGAGAGAGGGACAGACAGAGAGAGGGACAGATAGAGAGTGACAGAGAGAGAGAGGGACAGAAAGACAGAGGGACAGACACAGAGAGGGACAGACACAGAGAGGGACAGATAGAGAGAGACAGACAGAGAGAGGGACAGACAGACAGAGGGACAGACAGAGGGACACAGAGAGAGGGACAGAGAGAGAGGACAGAAGAGAGAGGGAAAAAAAACAGATAGACAGAGGACAGAACAGAGAGGACAGCACAAAGACAGACACAGACAGCAGAAAGGAGACAGACAACAAGACTGACGCTCAGATAGACCAAGGCAAAGANAATTCAGAAACTTTACTGTCCCCATACACACAACTATGCCAACAAAGCAACCCCCAAACCTCCCCAACAAAAATTGCAATAATAGGAGCACCAACCTTCAACGGCATCTGACCACAGAACGACCTTGACATTGATGGGGTCAAACACATACAGCCCTTTGGTGCTCCAGGTCAAAATGAATTCTCTGCAACAAAGCAAATGTACAGCATAATCTGCAAGCCTTGATACACATACTCGCGACACACACTAACTCTTTTTGATGGAGTACTGTAAGTTTTAAGCTAAAGTGGAGGCAAACCAAAGACAGCTGAAAATGTAAAAAAATAGCCAAATAATATTTCCAGCTGTGTGCTTCATTGTGTTGTACTGTCAGTATTCACACCTCATTTGCTTCCAGTCTTAGCTCATCAGCGCACAGCTGTGTTAATTCACATGTCACCAATGAAAGCAGAAACAGGCTAGCTCAGGACGTATTTGACACTTTTGCTGCAAACGTCAGTTTTGTTCACGTCACTGTTACAGACTGCAGGGGAAAAAATGGCTCAACATTCACCCAATAGGGTTCATCTGCAGGTAAACACAGGCTGATACTTACCCAAGGCGGTACATCTGCAGGTAAACACAGGCTGATACTTTCCCAATAGGGTTCATCTGCAGGTAAACACAGGCTGATACTTACCCAATGTGGTACATCTGCAGGTAAACACAGGCTGATACTTACCAGTACAGTACATCTGCAAGTAAACACAGGCTGATACTTACCCAATGTGGTACATCTGAAGGTAAACACAGGCTGACACTTACCCACACACTGGAAACACAGGTGACACTTCTGCTGTCATCTGCATAAACACAGGCTGATACTTACTCAATGCGGTACATCTGCAGATAAACACAGGCTGATACTTACCAGTACAGTACACCTGCAGGTAAACACAGGCTGACACTTACCCAATGCTGTACATCTGCTGGTAAACACAGGTTGATACTTACCCAATGCAGAACATCTGCATATGAACATAGGCTGACACTTACCCAATGCAGTACATCTGCATATGAACACAGGCTGACACTTACCCAAGAGGGTACATTTGCAGGTAAAGACAGACTGACACTTACCCAATGTGGTACATCTGCTGGCAAACACAGACTGACACTTACTCAATGCGGTACATCTGCAGGTAAACACAGGCTGACACTTACCAATGCAGTACATCTGCAGGTAAACACAGGCTGACACTTACCCAATGTACATCTCAGTAAACACACTGACACTTACCCAAGGTACATTGCGGAAACACAGGCTGACACTTACCCAATGCGGTACATCTGCAGGTAAACACAGGCTGACACTTACCCAATGCGGTACATCTGCTGGCAAACACAGGCTGACACTTACCCAATGCAGTACATCTGCAGGTAAACACAGGCTGACACTTACCCAATGCGGTACATCTGCCGGTAAACACAGGCTGACACTTACCCAATGCGGTACATCTGCAGGTAAACACAGGCTGACACTTACCCAATGCGGTACAACTGCTGGCAAACACAGGCTGACACTTACCTAATGCGGTACAACTGCAGGTAAACACAGGCTGACACTTACCCAATGCGGTACAACTGCTGGCAAACACAGGCTGACACTTACCTAATGCGGTACAACTGCAGGTAAACACAGGCTAACACTTACCCAATGCGGTACATCTGCAGGAAGTTGACTGACTGAGGACGAGGCACAGCAGCTTGCAAAGCATCTGTGAAATTTAATCTGCAACACAACAACACAAACAGAAACATCACAGAGTGACCACAAACCAGAAACATCACAGAGTGACCACAAACCAGAAACATTATCAGTGACCACAAACCAGAAACATCACAGTGTGACCACAAACCAGAAACATCACAGTGTGACCACAAACATTCAGACATGTTTACACTCAAATACAGATAAGACTAAGAGTACACTTAAAAAATAAATATAAAAATGCATTTTTAGAAAAGTATTTTCACTTTTTAGCCACAGACCAGGGACTGGAGTGGCAATACTGGCAGTATGCAGAACATTTGGAAACAGAAGACTCCACTATGCCAGTTCTCTGATTTGTATCTCAACAGGAACAATCGTTTTTTCACTGCTTTGGCACTTTCTCCATCAGTTCTTTTCAGTTTCATTTTGTTCTTAGTGAAAATAATCTGAAAATAATTTCAACATGGTTTCCAGAAAAAAAGGCCATTGCTCGTACTTTGCATCAGAAATACAAGCCTCGCTTTGAATTTTTATTGACGAAATCAGTGCTGAGACTGCACAAAGCACAATGCAGAAATTGACACTAAGGCAGCAAGAGGTTGCAAGACTTACACATGCCCCTAAAAGTCAGAACTGGGCACATGCTGGACTGGAAAACAAACGAACCACAAAACGTGTCCATAAATATTTATGATCATTATTTTATTTTTTATTTTTGCAATATTGTATGCTGAAAATTTGGCATACAAAATATGCCAAATCATACGAGTAAACAGGTCTGAAGTAACTGTAAGAGATGCAGGCAATATTCAGTTCTGTACGTATCATCATCACCTGGATTAATGAACATGCAGCAAAACCAGTCACTCGTCATATGTTTACATTAAACTAGGCAGTTAGCCCTCCCAAACCCCATGGATACAACCTATCACAATTCTTCAGCTACACCGTTTCCAAGCCCACACATTTTCACATCACAATGACCCATTTCTTTACATAACCCCCCCCCCCCCCCCCCTTCTCAGACACACACTCCCCAGCCTACCCAGGTGTGATGATGGGTAGAGGCAGGGTGGCCAGAAGCTGCTTAAACTGATGGGTGTTCAACACGTTCCCATCAAAATCCACCTGCAAAACATGACACACAACTTGACACCAGTGGCTGGCTGGGGCTGGCTGTGATTGTTATGGCAACAATGGCCATAAGTGACCAACGATAATACTGTCAAAGCACAGTGATTTCTATTAGTGAAAAAAGACCAAAAAAAGACCATCAACTCTATTACATGCAGAAAAGTGTGTGTGTGTGTGTGTGTGTGTGTGTGTGTGTGTGTGTGTCTGTGTGTGCATGCATGCATGCGTGCATGTGTACATGCATGCACATATGTGTGTAAACATGCTTGCATGTGTGCATACGAGTACATGCATGCATGTGCATCTGTGCATGTCAATATTTGTTTAACACAGGCTGCATGCATGAATGATGAATGCAATGTGTGTGTGTGTGTTTCTTTGTGTGTGTGTGTGTGTGTTGTGTGTGTGTGTGTGTGTGTGTGTTGTGTGTGTGTGTGTATGTGTGAATCATTACATTCTTGCCAGAAAAGCTGCGTGCATCCTCATGTGTGTGTGTGTGTTGTGGTGTGTTGTTTTGTGGGGTGTGTGTGTTTTATCTATGTATACTTATGTGTATGCATATATATATATACATATACCTGTATGCAAGCACATGTCTGCCTTCAAATGCTGAGCATCGTGTGTTGCAATACCATTGCTTCTAGTGTTTTATCTGTTTATATGCTTTGAACTGTAATGGCGATACACCTTCGTGGCTTACCTCCCACATACGAGAGCCTGGCCGAGCACAGTAGATGACAGGATAGTGCGAACTTGGCTCCAAGAAGAAGCAAGCCCCGAACTCTCCCTCCCTGCCAAGAAATCAACGGCTCGCATCACAAGAATGACCCCAAATTTCACTGCTCCGTCCAGCCACACTCCATCCCTCGCAGCCTCCCTCCTTCCCAAAAATTAACTGCATCATTTGTACTTGTAGATCTTGCTCCCCCTTTAAAAAAAATTCATCATTTTCAATCAGTTCTTTCCATACAGTCACTAGCTGATCAATACTAGTCACTGTTACTTCTGTTTGCATTTGTACCTCCCCCCCCCCAATCAGTTTCATTGTTCTTTCCATTTGTTCCTTCTGCTCACATTTGACACCCCCCCCCCCCCCCCCACCTCCACCCCCCCGCCCCTGAAAAAAAATTAGTTTCACTATTCTTTTGTTTGCACGGTCTTAAAACCTGACCCCCCCCCCACCCCCCCCGCCCCCCCCCAGAGTGACCCTATGTAGCTGACAGGCTGTTAAAATCCAAGAACCAGCTACCACCAAAGACAAAAATGACGTTCTGCATGCACTGACTTGGCAACACGCAGGTATTAGGAAACCAGCACTAAGGTCATAGAAGTTGTTTGCTTTAATTTTAACTGCACGCACGCGCTTGGTCAACATTTCATTTTTGTTATTTTGCCACGGCGTATCCGTTTATTGACTGGGACTGGGCTGGCTTTTAACACTGGCATATTAATGATACAGGCGGAGTGAAGACTGCATGAACAGCAGTGGCAGGGAGCACTAAATGGTGAAAACTTCCATACTGCTTTTTTCTTCTCTTCTTTTGTTGTGGTTGTGAGGACCGAAGGAAAGAAAGAAGGCTGTGAATGAAACCAATAAATGAGCTCACCTGGGCTTCTTCCCAATCTGTGAAAACTGATGCCTGTCACGAAACAGAAAGAAGAAACAAGTGCAAGCCAAAAATACTGACACACAGTATCTGTCACAATCATGAAAATCAAACTAAAAATGAATTCAAAAGTCACACTGCAGCCGTGAATTAAGGACACCCACATCCACACCCTGATCAATAGTCCATGTGAAAGTAAGGTCCAGCGATTTGCCATCCCAATCCTCCTGTTTTATTTTTTTACTTTATTTTTTTAGTACCTCTTTGACCTTTGTGGGTAAGCCTACAGCAGTGGCAAGAGCAGTGCCACCCATTCCGGTCAGAGTGTGTAGTGTTTTTGTGTGTCCAAACAATGGTGTGGCAGAGTGTGTAGTGTTTTTGTGTGTCCGAACAATGGTGTGGCAGAGTGTGTAGTGTTTTTGTGTGTCCGAACAATGGTGTGGCAGAGTGTGTAGTGTTTTTGTGTGTCCAAACAATGGTGTGGCAGAGTGTGTAGTGTTTTTGTGTGTCCGAACAATGGTGTGGCTGCTGGTACTGGGGAAACGCACACACTCTTGTGCATCATTCAACGGGCTTACGGGAAACCCTAGAGTCTCCACTGAAAACTAGGAAAAGCCGCAACAGGGACTCAAACCCCTGTGGGTGTTGCCCCTAGTGTTCCAGTCACACACTCTACCAACTGAGCTATCCCATCATCAACAAAAGAATACTAGCAAGAAAGCTCTCTCCAAACAACAATGCTAGCAACAAACCCCTCTCCATCCCATACGTCACTGTGTTCAGAAATCAAGGTGGGGGCCTTTATACTTAACTGGCCACCAAATCAGTCCAGCAGTCATGACGAAGGAACCAACATCAGCAACACCACCACCACCAATCAAATTCATTTTGCTGCAGTCAGCAGATATATATGTCTGTGTGAGAGTGAGGACCAAGAGCCTGGCGCCCCAACACTTCACGCTGCAGTCAGTGACAACAACATCAACAACACCACAACCCTCACTTTGCTGTGTTCAGCAGGTAGACGCGTGTGAGAGTGGAAGCCAACAACTTGCCACCCAACCAGTCCAGCTGGGTCTCACCCCAGTCAACAACAACAACACTACCATCACCAACACCACCACAACCCTTACTTTGTTGTGTTCAGCAGGTAGGGGGGTGTGAGAGTGGAAGCCAACAACTTGCCACCCAACCAGTCCAGCTGGGTCACACCCCAGTCAACAACAACAACACTACCATCACCAACACCACAACCCTTACTTTGTTGTGTTCAGCAGGTAGGCGCGTGTGAGAGTGGAAGCCAACAACTTGCCACCCAACCAGTCCAGCTGGGTCACACCGCAGTCAACAACAACAACACTACCATCACCAACACCACAACCCTTACCTTGCTGTGTTCAGCAGGTAGGCGCGTGTGAGAGTGGAAACCAACAACTTGCCACCCAACCAGTCCAGCTGGGTCACACCCCAGTCAACAACAACAACACTACCATCACCAACACCAACACAACCCTTACTTTGTTGTGTTCAGCAGGTAGGCGCGTGTGAGAGTGGAAGCCAACAACTTGCCACCCAACCAGTCCAGCTGGGTCACACTGCAGTCCAGCTGCACTATTGTCTGGGAAGGCTGGCTGAAGAGAGTCTTGGCCTGCAGAAGCAGAGTCTGCATTTTTACAGTTTGGTTTTGTGACACAGTGACTGATTCCATATCCACTAACAAACATGACAATGATAATAATAAATTCTTATAAAGCGCTGTTCTCTAACCAGAGTAAAACTCACTGTGCTGCACAAACATCTTGTGACAAAAACTACTGTACCATACATTTCAAACAAACAGAATCTGAAATGTTGTAGTCTACTATTATCACCTATCAAACAATAACCATTTTACACACACACACACATACATAGAGAGAGAGAGAGAGAGAGAGAGAGAGAGAGAGAGAGAGAGAGAGAGAGGAGAGAGAGAGAGAGAGAGAGAGAGAGAGAGACAGCAGACAGACAGACAGAGAGAGACAGAGAGAGACAGAGAGAGACAGAGAGATGTGCACACCAATCTCAGAGACAGAGATGGAGAGAGACAGAGACAGACTCACAGAGACAGAGAGTGACATATATGCACACCAATCTCTACTCATCCACTCAGAAACAAAACTTAATAAATAATCAATACTCTTTCCTAGATCTCTCATGCTATCTCCCTCCACCCCCCCCCCCCCCCCCCCCCCCCCCCCCCCCCCCCCAACCTGCCTATGACAAATATGTGATTGTCAGTCCAAACCCTGGCATGTCAACCTTCAGTTTATCTCAGCCAATCTTTTCATGTAGGACTGCTGACCGTTCAGCTTTGAACTGACAGTCTCACCAGCATATCACGAACAGTATTGCTCCCATTTATGATTCACAGTAAAAGTCATACTGCTATGACAACACAGTGTGGAGAAAATGGCACAGTGGTTTAAACAAAATGGTCAAGGAAACCATTTCCATCAAATCTGAGTTTGAGAATGCTACAGTCATTGTGTGTGTGTGTGTGTGTGTGTGTGTGTGTGTGTGTGTGTGTGTGTGTGTGTGTGTGTGTGTGTGTGTGTTTCCATATAATACCTTATGTAAATTGTTTTGGTAGGACTGCGCTCTATGTGTGTATAAAATATTGTATTTGGGTTAATATGTATCATGTGAGCACTCAGGGCAATGATGAGCACATGATAAATGTACATTATAATTGTTATTATTAATGTGCACAAACCTTTGCAGAAAAGATCACTAAAAGTAAAACAAAAACTTTGGACTCCATCTTTTTCCTTAGGAATATTTCTCTCACCCTCACAGCTGATGGTCAAACCTGTGAAAACTGCAGGAACTCGGACAACTGTCATGGCCAGGTACTTGAAAATTTTACAGGTGATTGAGTAGGATGAGAGAGGGGCTCTTTCCTCAGTATTCCATCAAAACGCCTGCTCACGTCCACACGCTAAAGCCAGCACTGCACCCAGTCTGTCTCTGTCTGGTATACAGGTTATCAGGTGAGCTGATTTGGCCTAGCTGTAAGGTGTTAGGCTGGTAAGCGGAAGGACCTCGGTTCAATACTGCTTCGGGTCTCCTTTCTCTTCAAAAAGGTTGTGGTTTGTGGACACTGCTCACATCCACACGCTAAAGCCAGCACTGCACCCAGTCTGTCTCTGCCTCAGACTGCTGTTCAAGCAATTTGCGCAAACTGTCAAAGTGTCATTTGATTCACCACCCTGCGCTTGTTTAACTTCCAAGCAGCGCTACTCTTTAAAGTGAAACCTGGCAACTGATTCACTTGGACTATGCACACATCTTAAATTGAATGAAAAGCTCTTCCCTTGCGCAAAACAGAGAAACCAAATAATACAAGCGATTAAGAGTACGAATACCTTTGAGGAAGGGACGTTGATGTGAGTGACCTTTCCGGCATTGTCACCAACAAACAGACTGGAACTGCTGGAGTCCCACACCATGGCCATCACCACGCTACCTAGGTGGTCCGCCGTCTGCCGCAACCGCTCTGGCTTGGAACGACGCTCAATGTTCATCTCCATCACTGCCACCTGACCTGAGCTGGAAACGAATAAATGCACGTAGTGCAATACAGGTTATCAGGTGAGCCGGTTTGGCCTAGTGGTAAGGCGTTAGGCTGGTAAGCGGAAGGACCTCGGTTCGATACCGCTTCGGCTCTCCTTTCTCTTCAAAAAGGTTGTGGTTTGTGGATGCTGTCTTGTGACTTTGTCCATCACTTCCTACTAAAACATTAAAATGGCTCTCATCGCTGCCCATCTTAATGCAGGAATCATTCTGGTGGTGACAGTGTAGCGATAGGTATATAATCTCCTTCCCCCCCATCTCCAGACCCCCCCCCCCCCCCATCCTTAATAAGCCTTATGGTTTCTGTGGACGTTAAGCACCATGTTTACTTACTTACTTACAGGTTATCAGTGCTTTGTCATAACGCACAGACATAATTTTATGCTTAGCAACCAGTCAGCATGAAACTGATATCAGGGTCATAAACAGGTCATCAAGTCAAAAGTCTGATTCACAATTTAATTCAAGTCAATACACTTTAATCATCCTTCATGGGGCAAGTAAACTAACTACCAATGGCCGGCTCACTGATTTAGAAAAATGTCAAATGAATACAACTGATAATAACTTAACAAAACAGACATACTGCATACAGTTACATAATAAAAATTATGAGAAGACATGCCCCTTCCCAACACAAACACATCGCACAAATACACACACATGCACTCTCTCTCTCTCTCTCTCTCTCTCTCTCTCTCTCCCACACACACACACACACACACACACACACACACACACACACACACACACACAAGATTCAGGTGCACACACACTCACACAACCACACACATGCATACACTCATGCACACACGCATGTGCGCACGCACACACACACACGATACAGGTGCACACACACTCACACAACCACACACATGCATGCATCACACACACACACACACTCACGCACACACACACACATACACACACACACACACACACACACACACACACACACACACACACACACACAACTTTATAAACTGTACCTCACAGCTAGACCAATGTTCAACTCATTGGGACTGATGGAAACCACAGTCACTGGGCTGGAATCCTGAAAATATGGAGAAGAAAAAGAAAAAATCAGCACTCTCCATCAAGAGGAAACAGAGCAATAACATCATTAGCGGATGGAACACACCCTCTGGCTCTGAAACCCTTGGCAATATCACTTGACAAAAACTGACATGTCTTCTCTGGACAGTGGGCTAAAAACATTGTGATGTCTCTCCACATGGACCTCTGGCAGCAGGGCCCTGATGGAGAATGGACCTCAGACTTAAGGCTGGGCATCAGTGGACCTGGGACAAGATGCATGGCAACATTACTAACATTAACAATACCCCCAAAGCAGGGTTTTACCAATGGCGATGTTGTGGAAAGCAACGCTGAAACCCAACACATGAACCACATTCAATAATTGATGCCCATGGACTGAATATTTAATTTATACATCATATTCAGAGGACATTATACAAAATTCTAATTTTCCAACCCCCAAACATACATTACATACACTAACTAGTAAAAATAGCCCCACACCACCCCACCTTCAACACACACACACACACACACACACACACACACACACACACAAAGAGAATCAAATAATAAAAAAGCATCTGTAAGCATAAGAATCAAATAAAAAATAAAATAAAATCCTACATACTCACAATATCTGCAACATATTAACTATTACATAAGTACTCATAACATCAACAAGAGTATTTTACTCACAACATCACCATAGATGCTTTTGACATGTTTGAGGGTATCCCTACTGAAGATGTAGACACAGCTGGTGTTGGACCCAAGTGCAATGTACTGCCTTGACACACTCATAGAGGTGTACTGCAAAATCAAATTAATTCCTCAATAGTGTTGATCCCTTCTTTTTAAAGCCACCCTAAAATCAAACAGAAATGAGCCCAAAAGGAACCACCCTTCTCAAAATTGTTTTCTTCCCCAAGAATGCCTGCCTATCTCAGAAAGGTAAAAGATGCCAAAGCAAGCCTACAATCAAGAGTTTTGTTTAAAAATGCTCTGCAGATTTTTTTTTCAACTTGCGTCACTGACAGTTAGCAGAACTTGACTGTACAGAAAACATTGTCAAGTGTCACAGCTGGCCTAACAGTTTTCCACAGCCTGCTTGATAGTGGCTAAAAATATCAAATAAAATAAACTGGTTACAACTTTAACTACTAAGACTGTAAGAGTAAGAGGCTAATGCCTTAAAATGAGTAACATACTGAAAAAGAGCAACTTTGAAATACTAAGACTAAAGTGCCTTTCAATGAGCAACATAATGGAAGGTAAGCACACAGAGGGGGTGGCAACATGGAATAATTATACAAAAGTCAAATAATGTGCGTGTGTGTGTGCATGTATTATATGTGTGTGCATTGTGCATGCTTGCTCACCTGCCTGGCTGTGTGCATACTTGTGTGTGTGTGTGTGTGTGTGTGTGTGTGTGTGTGATACTTGTGTGTGTGTGTGTGTGTGTGTGTGCACGCACGTACACATGAGTGTTTACATGAGTATGATAACATTCATTCCTCTGTTGCATTCTGTGACTACTGTGCAAAGACTTATGTAAAAACTGCATTATTTGCAACAAGTTAAAAGCACTTGTAACTCACTCGCAGTCTTGAGGAACCTTTCAACAAAAGGTTCAAGTCTTCCATGACTGACAGCTCTGCAAACATGTGGGTCAATGATACTGAGGTCGCCATCACTAGTGTCAGCTGTGTCTCAGTGAACAGACAGACAAGTATTGGGTAGCGCTTGTGCCAGGTGTCAGGTGATGCTGAATGTTATGATCATTTCTGCTCACCAAGGCTGCTCTGTGGGATCATAAAAAGAACAAAATTATATCATTTTATCAGAAATGGTCCCCTGGGACTCACATCTTTGTACTTCAACTCCAAGCAACCAACTGCCAAAATGCCTACACCTAGCATGTGCTGACGTAATGATTTACTCAAACTTACACTATAATTATAAAACAGGGTATTGTTCCTCTGTCTCAGCCGGACACTATATTGTTAAGTGTTATGTTAGTTGGACAATATACAATTTACAAAACAAAAAGTTGATCATTACTATTGGACACTACAAAGAAGAGGTTGTTAAGTAAGTTATGTTGGTTGGACACTATACAAAAGAAGAAGTTGATAATAGATTAATACTAATTTAATTACTATGTTAGTTTTGACACTACTGACTATACCCAGTATACGAAAGAAGAAGTTGAGAACGAAGTGGTCTGAGATACACGATGCTGTGATTCTGTCAACACTTTTTCTTTCTTTCTGTGCGGTGGTATTCCCAAAGGACAGGAAAAGAAACTCCTGCCCAAAACAAATCTTTACACCCCAGGACATCTTGGCACCGGTGTGCCCAACTTTCCAAGGCAAGTACACGTTTTGCGTCAGGACGACTCACAGCGGAATTGAAGATACCACCGCATTACACAGGCATCGGTGCGTTAGAAAGATTCATGACAAACCTCGTCTTGTCTTTTTGATTAATGCTGATTTGTGTCATGTTTCATAACTTTACTGACATTAATCATTATGATGCAGTGAACTCAAAAGATCTGAGGGTAGGCTATCTCGTGGCATCAACCATCTTTTTTCCTCCGTGAATGCCGAATGAACTGAAACTAATCAACAACTGAATTGACTTAGTGAACAATCGTGAGTATCCTTAACGCTTAATTGTACTGTGTTAGTGCTCACCAGTCGTAACAACTTTGTAGCTTTCGACTTTACAACTTGTAAACAAATCCCTAGTCGTCTCGTGATGGGCAACTCTCTTGACAAGAAGTCCACCAAGGGAGGCCAGTCTCACACACAAAAAATAAAAACTGTCGCGATTCGTTCCCCTGGGTCGCTTTATCAAAAGCTTTTCAGTATTGTATTGAGTATACTGCATGGAGCTTGTTCAGTTTAATTTAATTTGAGGCTATCCGATTTGATCCACTAAAAACATTTTGCGTGCATCTGATGGTGTGTTGTTTAATTTATGTTGCTCATCATCTATCACAGTGTCCCTGTTTCCCGTAGTACGACACTGACACGTCATCGTTAGTCCGGCGGCTCGGCCGCGGCCAGTGTCTGTCACTGAGTGACCGACGGCGCTCCCGGCTGCGGCTGTGACATCGTCTCATGTCCATGCTTGTCATCGTCCACAACACACACAACACCACACACACACACACACACCCCCAACACACACACACACACACACACAACACACACTGACACACACAACACAACGCGCGCGTCCGCGAGTGCACTGACACCACTGACACACAACACACACAACACACACACACAACACCACCCCACACACACACACACACACACACACACTGACCACACCACACACACACTGACCACACACACACACACACACACACACCACACACACACACACACACACTGACAAAACACACACACAACACACACACACACACACACCACACACACACACCCAACACCACACACACACACACACACACACACACACACACAACACCCCACACACACACACACACACACCACACACCACCCCACCACACACACACACCCCACACCACACCACACACACAAAACACCCCACACACACCCACACACACACAACACAACCACCCCACAAAACACACACACACACACACACACACACCACACACACACACAACACAAAACACACACCACACAAAAACACACAACAAAACACACACACACCAACACCACCACACACAACACACACACAACACACACCCCCCACAACACACACACACACACACACACCACACACACACACACACACACACACATCACACCTACACGCTACACACACAGGCTACACACACAACAACGTAGCTTTCATTTACAACTTGTAAACAAATCCCAGTCTCTCACAACTCTCTTACAAGAAGTCCACCAAGGGACCAGTCTCACACACAAAAAAAAAAACTGTCACGATTCGTCCCCCGGGCGCTTACCAAACTTCAGTATTGATTGAGTATACTGCATGGACTTTCATTTAATTAATTTGACACCATTGACCACTAAAAACACGTCACATGGGAATTTACTCATCACACACATGCCCATTCCCGTACGACAACTAGGACACGCACTTACCGGCTCGGCAGCGGCCAGTGCTGTCACGAGTGACCGACGGCACTCCCGGCTGCGGCTGTGACATCGTCTCATTCCACCGCTCATCGTCACACACACACACTGACACACACACACCAAAACACACCCCACACACACACACACACACACACACACACACACACACCACACACACTGCACACACACAAAACACACACACACACACACACCCCACAACACACACACACAACACACACACACACACACACACACACACCACACACACACACACACACACACACACACACACACACACCACACACACACACCCCACACCCCACACTGGAACGAAACGGCAGAGAGAGGAGAGAGAGAGAGAGAGAGAGAGAGAGAGAGAGAGAGAGAGAGATTTCGCAATAACTTAACTAGTTTGGGCGTGTAAGAGAGACTCCCGACTAAAAGGAAAATGGAAAACTCGACTTTGCCAGAAAACGGCACTCCAGAAGCCGACAGTTATCACAGGGCATGCAAGAGTTGGACACTGACTCAAAAATTGAAAAGCGAGACAGGTTTATTGTGACAAAAATTAAATGGAGGGGCGAGGTCATGTCAACTCTGAGCCGTGCCAGATTACGCTACTGACTCAACTGAGAGGAAACAGATGAGGTGAGTCGGTGGCCGCTGCGCGCCAA
>JABMCL010000034.1:1255000-1270000 GCA_018857735.1 Alviniconcha marisindica | reverse complement strand
ACGTCACCTTTTGCTTTAAGAGGATTTGGAAAAAATGAAGTTGAAGTAAAGTAACCAGGAGAACGAAAATTAGTGAGACAGAATTCCTGGGTGAAGTATATGAAGCTATAATTATTCTGACCTCTCGGCTTTAAAAAGGGGATGACCATTTCTGCGTCCGCGGCACCGAACCGAGCGGGATGTGCTCAGAAGTTACATATACGTAAACATTGAATGGTATCAAGCTCTCTGGCAACAATGATGCAGTCTGTATCGCTACAGTTTATGCTGAATCAATCAATCAATAACTTTATTGCCACGTGTCAAGAAAACTATAATATGCACGTGGAATGAAGATTGGCGTTGAGAGCATTCATAATCATACACACGTTCACAATAACATGAAGAGGTTAACAGTGTACTCATACTATAATAATAATCTCGACAAAACACTAAACACGTCAAAATTAAACGCACTGTCACAGTAACCATTTTATGTTTCATAAAATAATGAGAGAGTAAAATACCATTACGTAAAAAAGCGAAGAACAAGGACAACATCGAGAGAGAGAGAGAGAGAGAGAGAGAGAGAGGAGAGAGAGAGAGAGAGAGAGAGAGAGAGAGAGAGAGAGATCAAAACACTCCTCTGTGTCCTCGCCAACCCGATTCACGCTCGCGCCCAGCACACGGTATATGAGTACTCTACCTAGGGTGCACATGTACCAGAGTGAACAAGGGAAGTCACTCCTAGCAAAGCAAAAAGATGGCCACACGTGCAGACGATTTGCAAACGAATAAAAGAACCTGCCGGATTATTACCGTGAATTCAAAGGACATCTTACGTACTTGAAAGGATTACATGCGCCCAAGATATAGGTAAAAGTAACTTGGTGTTTTACGCCCATTGCGATTATATCAAGATGTAGAATCGCAACTCTAAACCAAATAAGGTAAGATTTACCACTGTAATGACCCACAAATGATTCGGCAAAGCTAACTAGGTAATTCGACTCGTTGATTCTAAGACTAGCCCGTCCCTAATAAGCCTTATGGTTTCAGTAGACGTTAAGCACCATGTTTACTTTGTTTCTAAGACTGAGTCTGGAACGAGGCTCTAACTAGTGGAAGACTGAACTACCCCCCTTCTATACCCATCCCACCCACTTCCTCAAAAAAAAAAAAAAAAAAAAAAAAAAAAAAAAAAATCCATAACATTCTAAGCAACTCGGCTGGGAATAAATAATTAAGTGATTTGATATAAATAAATAAATTCTAGCTACAGGATTGTTAGAATGATAAAAAAAAAAGGCAGACATGTGGGGATTCACAGCGTTATAGATCTTGGTGAGATGCACATGCAGAGAGAGCAACAGCCAACATGGCAGACTGCACATGAGACGCGATTGCACACGCATGGTAAGATCAAGGTGTGATAAAACTGTAAGCATGATTAATGAAACAGAGTTGACGATTAAAAAAAAAAAAGTCAGCATATGACTTTTTCAGAAGCTCACTTGTAAGATGTAATGTATATAGTATACACAGTGTCAGTTGCCATGTACACGCCCCCCCCCACCCCCCCACCCCCCACCCCCTCGCCCCACCTCATTCTACCAGTACTACACACACAAAACTAATTCACATCAAAGTCATGACATGTCTACACCAATACTGTATTAGTATAATTACTATACAGCACTGGTCTGCTTATCATATAACACACCCAATACAAGCAGGCATGTCCGCTGATATTGAAGCACTGGAAAGAAAAACAACATAGCTGAACCGAAAATAGATAAGTGATTTAGCTTTTCATCTCATTTTTCATCGCTTTTCACCGTTTAACTGTCGTTTAAATGTCGTTTTGTTGCTTGATAAAGGGGACTACCCCGAAAATTTGCAGATTGTGTTGTTATCCTCACTAATAGCATTCTTTTGAATTTTTATGTGTTTGGATCATGTCCGCTGACATGCCTTCGCATAGGCTACCCATAGACATACATACATGCATGGATATAATACATAATCCATAGATACAACGATCTACAAACATGGTAATGCCTGATAATACATTTTAACACGCGCAAGCTGTGGATTGCATGTATATCTCCCCCTCCCCCCCCCCCGTGTGTTTGTGTGACGTCTTTGGAGCGCTAATTAACTCCCTAGTGTGTTGGTTATTAAACAAAATAGCATTCCAGATGCATTTTTGTCCGATGTGTAGAATCCCAAAGTCAAGAACAACACTCATACATAGTTTCCCCATGGCCTTGGTAACTATAGCCTTTCCGGAACATGTTTTCTTCGAACGCGACGAAGAGAATCGATACAATGCCAGTTCAAAGTAAACCTTTCGCTTTTAACTGACCCGTTGATATCGATTTTAGACACCGGCTTCCGTGACCGACGATTAGCCGGATCGTAAGCATGGGCCAGGCTGTACAAACCATCCGTCAAGTGTCACGCCTTGTCTCACGCCCACCACATCCACTTTGTTGCTCTTCCTCGGCCCACGTCAGTGAGTATAGGCACCTCTCGTGCTGAGCACCAAAGTAGGCGCGATAAGCGTTGGGGAACGCCACTAAACGGCGTTTTTGGGGCATCGGATTCCGCTGAAACTCAGCTTCTGAATTCGATATCAAATCAACGGAGCACTCGGCCGAAATAAGCGTTGGGGAACCCCGCTAAACGGCGTTTTTATGCATCGGATTCTGCTGAAACTCAGCTTCTAAATTCGATATCAAATCAACGGAGCACTTGGCCGAAATAAGCGTTGGGGAACCCCGCTAAACGGCGTTTTTATGCATCGGATTCTGCTGAAACTCAGCTTCTAAATTCGATATCAAATCAACGGAGCACTCCGCCAAAATAAGAGGTGGGGAACCCCATTAAACGGCGTTTTTGTGCATCGGATTCCGCTGAAACTCAGCTTCTAAATTCGATATTAAATCAACGGAGCACTCAGCTACTGAAGCTAGCATACGGAGTTAATTAGTGCTGGAAAGGGGTCACGTGAATACAACAACAACAACAGCAACAACAACAGGAACAACAACAACAACAGCAGCAGCAGCAGCAGCACCACCACACCACCACCACCACCACCACCACCACCACCACCACCACCACCACCACCACCACAATAAAGGAAAGAAAATAGAAGAAGACCCGAATCGCCCACGGTAACTCTCACATGGCATGTGAGTAAATACAAGGTACAGGAACTCCACCAAAGGTTCACCCTCTAAAGCAAATTAAGTTTAATGTTATATAATTATCTTATCTACCGGCTGAACAAAACACTTTCTGATAAGGCCGGCCAGTCCCTTTAACCAAGGCACGGACGAAAGTACGCGCGTCAGTCGTACCACTCACTGCTTAGGACATTACTAACGGACGAGCTGAAGCACTATACAACCCACACCACAATAACTATACTACCCTTACCGCAAGTAACTGCCTGATGGAACGGGTCCCAATCAACACAGCACCCATCCGACATGCCAGGGATCCATAAGACTTGCCGGAAACAGTCATAACTCGTGTCCCATGTACACTCGCGAAGCTCGGATTGTCCATTTGGGATAGTTGGATAGTTAAAGTCATGCGTCAGTTCGGCTTCACATCCCCGCTTGTTTTCGTCTTCAGCGGCTGAGGCGTGTGTGTGTGTGTGTGTGTGTGTGTGTGTGTGTGTGTACTACTATTGCCTACGATGTCTTGTCCCACCTGTGTTTCGATAATTTTCAATGCTGTAGACTCTTTTTTGCACCAGTTAGGAACATTCCTCTGAGAAATTCAGCAGGCCGTTTCTGAGGAAAACCAACGGTGGCAGAGGTGCGCTACCCGCCAGATGAACGTAGTTGAAAGAACTTCTAGACTACAGAATTTTTCGAGGACGTTTTTGTTTTGTTTGTTTGTTGCCATATATTCTGTATTCAGGACAATGCATCTTGCATTCATGGGCAGTTTTAATCCGAGAAGAAGAGTGAAGAGTAGTGCTTCTTGAATCCGTAGTGGGTTCATTGAGAGAGGATCAGGATAGCGCTTCGTTAGTTAGCTCAGAGGGAACCTGGATAACTATATGACTCTTGCATCCTGGTAGCTCATTTAGGGAACATAGGACAGTGCCTCTTCTAGTCCGCAAAGGAGTTCGTTCACAGAGGACCTGTGTAGGCCTTTGGTGTCCATGATCTGAGCGCACGAGTAACTCAAGTCAGAATAGATAGGATAGTGCCTGTTTCTGGCCGTGGGAGAATCAGTTCAGAGAGGACCTGGGTATACCTTTGGTGTCGATGGTAAGAGTGCACGAGTAAGTCAAAATAGGATAATGCCTCTTTCTATCCGCGGGAGAGTTAGTTCAGAGAGGACCTGGGTATGCCTTTGGTGTCTGTGGTAAGAGTGCACGAGTAACTCAGAATAGATAGGATAATGCCTCTTTCTATCCGTGGAAGAGTTAGTTGACAGAGCAAGCACCTCGGTATACCTCTGGTGTCCATAGGTGCACGACCAACTCCTCCTGAATAGATAGGATAGTGCCTCGTTTTATTCGCGGGAGAATTCCTTCAGAGAGGACCCGGATTTGCCTCTGGTATCCGTCAGTGCATGCAGAGTAACTCATTCAAAGAATATGGAATAACGCCTCTCTTCGAGTTCGTTTGAAGAAGACATGGATATGACACTGCCGTCAAGGAGTGCACAGGTAACTCATTCGGAGAATATGGACAACGCCTCTCTTCATCTACGAGGGAAGTCGTTTAGAGAGGACCTGGATATCCCTCTGGCATCAACTTGATCAAGGAGTGCGTGAGTAACTAACTCATTCAGAGAAGACAGGATAGTGCCCCTTTCAACCGCGAGTCAGTTAGTTCAGAGAAAGTGGGAATAATGCCAGAGCGTTCAGTTTCTCAACCCTCAGAACGTTTCCCCGGCCAGTCTACGAGTATGCGCAGACGTTTCGTCTGCTTATAACGTGCCAGTAATATTGCTCGTTAGACTTCTCCAGTACCAAGCTGTCGCCCAGGAGGCTCTGCACGGTCTGATCCGAAACCCCAGGAGGTTGGGAAAGGGTGAAATAAGAGGGACCTCATTTCTAACGTGACAATGGCACCCGCACAGCGAGGCTGCGTTAACCCTTTCCTAGGCAAAACAATGCGTACTACTGACGCGATCACTTCTTAGAGGGGTCTTGCACGCAGGACAAACAAACCGGAGACGTTCATTTTTGTTGTGGAATTTTGCCGCTTCTGATCGCCCTGATAGAAACGCAATGGTTGATTGAGCGTAAAACACCAAGTTACTGCTACTACTACTACTGTTGCCGTTTCTGAACATGCATGAACAGCCAGAATTCGATCAGGATGTCCTATGTGGTTTTTTGTGTGTGTGTGCTTTTTTTCCGGATGGGAAACCCTTCTCCGTGAACGTGACACGTCGTGTCTGAAGGGAAGGACCGGGAAAGGGTTAAGGTGGGCAGCGAGCGCCGTCATCCCGTCTGCTGCTTCCTTGCGGAGTGCAGAGCTGCCACAGAATGTTCATTTTAAGCCGTTCAGACGACCTTGCCTTTCTCCAGCTTCAGCGATAGGGCCGTCAAGGTTATGATCATAATGATAGGACTCCCTGAACGAGTCGGGCCCAGAGAAGGCCAGGATAATAACACGGTGTCCTGTTGGGTGTAGCTGCACGCAGCGTGTGAACTTTCTGTCAACTCGTGGATTCTCTCTGTCTGTCTGTCTGCCTCTGTCTCTGTCTCTCTCCCTCTGTGTGTGTGTGCCTGTCTTGGTTATCAGTAGTACTGTAGCAACGGCAGATATATATGTGAGTAGGCCTTTGTGCTAATATCTTCACCGTTGAGAAATAAAGTTTAAAGTTTAATCAATCAATCCACTCCCCTCTCCCCCACCCCCTCCACCCTCGATCCCGTCTCTCCTCCTCCGCTGTCTCAAATAGTTAGCTGACCCTGAATATTTCACTGCGATTAGTATAATGCTTGGCACTGTGGCCTGTTTGGGGCAATAGAGTTACGGTGGTGTTGTGCTGGTGTGGTAATGGTGATGAATGAACCGGTGCCAGGAACTGTTCCTTGTTCATTTGCTTGGCGAACATAAAATTATTTTGTCTTCAGTCTCATGCTTCTCTTTTTATCTGCGTGCTCCCCCGGGCTCTTTGTCTGACTACTTGTCTGAACTTCTGTCTGACGGTTTGTCTGAATCTCTGTCTGACTAGTTGTATGACTCTTTGATTACTTGTCTGAATCTTTGTCTGACAATTTGTCTGAATCTTTATTTGACAGTTTGTCCGAGTCTTTGTCTGACGACTTGTTTGAATCTTTGACTGCTTGTCTGAATCTCTGACCGTTTATTTGAGTCTTTACCTGACAATTTGTCTAAATCTTTGTCCGACTGCTTGTCCGAATCTTTGTTTGACTACTTGTCTGAATCTGTCTGACAATTTGTCTGAATCTTTGTCCGACTACTTGTCTGAATCTTTGCCCGACTACTTGTCTGAATATCTGTCTGACTACTTGTCTGAATCTGTGACTGTCTGATTCTTTGACAATTATTTGTCTGAACCTTTGTCTGAATCTTTGTGTATTTGTCTGGATCTTTGTCTGAATCTTTGACTGTTTTTCTGAATCTTTGTCTATTTGAAATGTGTTTTTCTTTCTTCTTCTGTTTATCTAAACCTTTGTCTGAATCTTTGTCTATGTATTTGAACATTTGCCTGACCATTAAATTTTGTCGAATGGATCCACTTTTCTCCAGTGCCCTTCTCCATCTTCAAGATGGCGAAGTGGCCGAGGGGGTTTCATCCTAACATTCGCCGGCTAGCGTTTGGCGATAAGGGGGTTTGGACCCGACTCTGCGCTGTCCTTTAATTATCTCCCTGTCTGGTTGGGGAAGCAGGACTGGGCGTCTAGTCCGACGGATGAGGATGAAGAGTATGCCGGACCCGTTTGCTTCTGGTCGAGCGTGTAAAGCAAAGCAAAAAGGGACGGGCTGTTGGAAATCGAAGACAATTAGGGGAAGTTTTCACGGATGCGTCGGACAAATTAACGGGTACGTGTACCGTCTTCGCATCACGACAGCAGCACGTTAAAGGGGACACCAAACGAAGAGGCGTCATGGGTGATCCGGTTCGGCCTCGCGGTCAAGGCGTTAGGCGGTGGTAAGCGGACGGACGTGGGTTCGAGTACTCCTCGGCTATCCTTTCTCCTCTAACATTTTGGTTTATGGACACTGCCTTTGTTACTCTGCCGCCCAGGACCCAGGACCCACTCTCCACCCCAGTAATTAAATTGGCTCTCATAGCTGCCCATCTGATTGCAAAGTCGTTCTGGTGGCGACATTGTAGCGTTAGGCATTTTTTTGTTTTTGCCTCACCTTACTTCCTGGGATCTCGGTCCCCGTCAGTACCTCTTCCGGAGACATCTCGGCGTTAAACAAGTTTAACGAACGGAGGAAGTATCATGGGCCCTATCGATAGGATGGAATACGTAATACTGTCACAGAAGCTTTCCTTCCCTCCTCCCTCCAATCGATTTATGGCCTAGCTTGTTTGTTTCCTGCTTCTTGAGGTGAGCAAATCGCATGCACTGTTTCACACGAGACAGGATTGCATGCATTTTTCACAGAGGACAGAAATGCAGGCACTGTTTCAAAAAAGCACTGAATTGCAGGTACTCTTTCACATGGGACAGAAATGCAGGCACTGTTTAAAAAAAGGACAGAATTGCAAAGACACTTTCACAAAGGACAAAATTGCAATCACTCTTTCACAAAGGACAGAATTGCATGCAGTCGCTCTTTCACAAAGGACAGAATTGCATGCACTATTTCATAGAGGACAAACTTGCATACACTCTTTCACTGGGGACAGATTTGCACGGTCTCTTTCTCGGAGGACAGAATTGCATGCACTATTTTTCAGAGAACAAACTTGTACGCACTATTTCATAGAGGACAGACTTGCGTGCACTCTTTCATAGAGGACAGACTTGCGTGCACTCTTTTACAGAGGACAGACTTTCCCGCAATCTTTCCCCGAGGACGGAATTGTATGCATCACTCTTTCACAGAGGACATAATTGCATGCACTAATGTTTCACAGAGGACAGAAGTTGCATACACTATAACACAGAAGTCAGAATTGAGTGCACTGCTCTTTCACAGAAGAATGGCATGCAAAACTCTGCATAGATGGTAGAATAACATCCACTCTCACAAAGAGAGAATTAAACACACACACTCTGACAAAGCTAGAGGGAAGAATTGCACGCAATCTTTGACAGAGGGAGAATTTCACGTAATCTTTGGCAGAGGGAGAATTTCACGTAATCTTTGACAGAGGGAAGAATTGCACGCAATCTTTGACAGAGGGAGAATTTCACGTAATCTTTGGCAGAGGGAAGAATTGCACGACCTCTTTGACAGAGGGAAGAATTGCACGTAATCTTTGACAGAGGGAAGAATTGCACGACCTCTTTGACAGAGGGAAGAATTGCACGCAATCTTTGACAAAGGGAGAACTTCACGCAGTCTTTCACAGAGGAAGAATTTCACGCACTCTTTGACAGAGGGAAGAAATTGCACGCAATATTTGACAGAGGGAGAATTTCACGCAATCTCTCACAGAGGGAAGAATTGCAGACTCTTTGACAGAGGGAAGAATTTCACGCAATCTTTGACAGAGGGAAGAATTGCATGCACACTCAGAGAGGACAAAATTGCATGCACTGTACTTCTCTTTCACAGACGATAAACTTGCATGCAACTCATTCTGAACTCGCAGCAGGAGCTACTAGCTCCGCTGGTGTCAACCCCGAATCTCGATGTGCACTGCACGCTGAATAGATGATGTCTGCAATGCAGTACATTCCTTTCCCCTCCCGCCGTGGCTCGATACGCATCTTTAATCGGACGCAGACGAATGACTGCCTGGCAGTGATGCAGCTGCCTTCCAGGAACTACTGGATTGCATTGTTCTGAACGTGTCTGATTTTGCCCTCACCCTGCTCTTGTGAGATTCTGCCCTCATCCTTTTAGACCATGAGCCATCCTATACGCCCCCCCCCCCCCCCCCCCCCCCCCCCCCCCCCTTGGGGATTTTACCACATGGTAATTTCTGGGTACCTTGACCATCAAAGTACACAGTTCAGGTTGTCTGCAAGTGAGCTGTTGCTGTTTGTGTCTGTGGTGCTGGTTCTAATGAAATGCACTATGAGCGATATATGGAATTCCAAATTGCGATGACCTTGTCTCTTAGCAACTCATTTATTATGAAAAGAAAGGCCATTTCCATATATTGTTTTATTGTTTGAACAATTTATTATGTTGTAGCTTTCAGTTTCTCTTTGTCTTAAATGTGTCCTTGTTATTGGGCACTGCGGACGCAAAACATATTAAGGTCCCCTCTGTTAAAAACCCAGAGCTGACGAATGTTTTCCCTTAAAAGCACGGAGTAGGTCAGAATATAGCCAAGTATGCTTAGTCAGTGCCATAATTTCTTCCTTGTCCTGATTTCTGCTTCCCAGGTCCATTCACCTTCATTTTTTCCAAATCCTCTCCATACTTTTCATTGCGTTAGTCTTGGTTGAAGCGAATTCCCGCGTTAGCCTGCGAAATAAAATAGGTCACACTGCTCATAGTCAATTGATTTAAACAGGTTCTCATGTTGAGTGCCTGCAGAATATAAATAGGCACCAAACCCGTGTGTTACTGTGCCTCAAAATGGTGATTTAGACATGCTTGTGATCTGATCAATTGTGCTTTAATTTTGTACTGAATGCGTTACAGGGAATCTGTCTGGAAGTATCTTTTTTCAGTTGTAGATAGTGATATGTGCTATTTATTGACTGTTTTGGCTGGGATGTTTGCTGTTGATTGTGTTCTGTGCAGAACAGTGAGCCAGCTTTTGCTCGTAAGAAACTGTGATGTGATTTGTGCGAAGTGACCTTGTGCGGTTGACAAGGTATACAAATCCAAGAACTAAATAACTTAAACATGTGCAATGGTCCAGTCCTGATATGGTGGATGAAATATATGAGTATATATCGAATCTGTATGGGAATCACACATTGTGCTACTTTATGAATGACTGCAGAATTATTTTGAAACAAAAGAACCCATCGGAAGGGAATGTTATAAGATCCTCCAAAAAGCGAGAACAGCAAATCCGTCAGCAACCACAATGCTAGCTGTTGCCCAGTGACAGATGTCTTTTTTGTAAAAAAGACTCGAATAAAAGGGAAAAGCAACATGTTGAAAACATTAGTCAAATGTATGGCAAAAACAGCTGAGGATTCTGCCAAAGAAGCAACCAAAAGAAAACAAGATTAGCACATCCTTTTGAAGGTGCAAGATACAGACTTGGCTGCTCGAGAAGCACATTACCATGCCACCTGTCGGAGAGATTACACTCAAGAGGATGACAGACACCAGGAAACCACCAAAGACACTAAAACTATTGAAGAGCAAGCTTCCAACAAGACCATATAAAAATTATTTTCAGTACATCGTTCAGTATGTTATGGGCAGAATCATTTAGAGATAAAGAGATACCGCGTTAAGGAAAAATTATGAAACTTGAACATTCCATGCATCTTCTCTGTAGAGGTAATAAGTGATAGATGTTAACAAAATGTGTCAACACACCTCATCCTTGTTGAACAGTCACAATGCCACCATGCAGAGATGCATTGATAATGCACATCGAAAGGGCCAGCTTTCAAGCACTTTTGATATTCCGCAGTTAAGGCAACTAAAACCATTCCTCAAGCAGATGGCCATGGCTTGCATACTGTGAATGGAAAAGTGGGAGGTAAACTGGACAGACTGTCTCTTCATGCCGCAAGACCTGGTTGAAATCCAGGTGGAGCAGCCCCAAAAGGAAGATGACTATCAAGAATACACAAAGCTTGAGAATCTTGATGGCTTCAGGTTTGAGGCTGACATATATGTCTAAGCTGGACATGCATTCAGTGTCACTCAAAGTAAGGGATACTTTAGGTTTGGCAACCTTCTATGGCACCGGCTTTGGTACCTGTCAGATAATTTCAGAAAGTCAATAATGATTTGTCAAATCATTGAAGTGTGGACAATCACTTTGGTGAAGATCTTTGACATTTCCTAGCTGTTCGTCTGTATTCTTGGCATAACAGCAAAGAGCCTGATAACTGCAAGCTGATACATGAAACTGTCCAGCAGTTGCATGCTGAATTAAGCCAAACCAGAGATGCGATCCGGTGGCATCAGGCTCCTAAACCTAAACTGTTTTACTGAGACATAACAAAGGCAAAACTGGTAAGTTTTACATACATCGGGCATATTTCTTGCCTATCTTCCATGGGGTATAGAGTACTGTGAAACTGATTTCATGTTAAATGGAGGTAGACCAGTGAATAAGTCAGCACCTGCAGCGGTTTTGTGGAAGTAGTTTATTGAGGTTTGAACATATGTGCATTTTTGTAAAAGGTTGCTTAACTTTTGAACTTGAGTATATTCTATTCCGTGACGTCATCCATTAATTCAGGTGTTAATCAAACATTTTCTGTGACTCTCTTAGTCGCCATGATACATTTGGTGGTAAATGAAGCACTTTTGTTCAATATTTTTACACGAGCATTGTACAAAATTATGCAACGTGACATTCTTTATTTTTTAATCTTCATTAACCCCACATGCGTAATTCAGGCCACCATACCTGGGTAAGACAACGGCAGCCGTAACAGTAGTGTTACGATTCCTGGCCCATGGACTATATTTTTGAGATTTTGTTTTGGGATTTTTTGCCCTCATCCTATGTTTGAGATTCTGCCCTCATCCTATTTTTGAGATTTTGTTTTGAGATTTGTTGCCCTCCTACTTTTGAGATTTTGCCCACATACTATTTTTGAGATTTTGTTTTGAGATTTTGCTCTCATCCCATTTTTTGAAGAAAGCTTTATGAATCGGCTCCACAAAACACGAGAGATTGTATTACAGCGCGCCACAAACAGACGCGTGCTTGTGATTTGCATGGGTTTTCTCGCCTCGGTTGGGTTCCTGCGGTGCATAGCTTCGACCTCTCGCCCTTCCCCCCTCCCTCTCCCCGTAAACATCGCACACTGACACATCTCGCTTCCTGGTTTCTTAGTGGCCCTGTCCTAGGAGACCCGACTTCTGTTTCTATAAACTCGTTCGCATTCAGCCGACAAGCCGCGTTTCTATAAAGCACGCCTCAACTGATTCCTTGTAGAGAATGTGTTGGGGGTGGGTGGGGGAGGGGAGGGGGGGGGGGGGGGGGGGGGGGGAGGGCGGCGATTAGAATGAGGGGGGAGGGCGGCGATTAGAATGAGGGGTGGGTTGGGGGTGGGGGTGAGGTGGATTTGTGGCCCAATAAGATAGCGACGCGGTTATTACCTACATGCGCACTGAATGGACCGCCCCGTTCCAGATCGAACTAATTAGACTCTCGACACGATAGTCCAGAAGGATTAGATCCAAGGAGGAACTGCATGCTGCCTTCCTTCCTCCCTCGCTCGCTCTCGTTCAACTCTCGCTTTCCTCGTCCAATGTGCAGGATTTCGGAACGTTCCGAGGGCCGCGAAGATTAATTTGTCACGTGCTATGGGATGCGGGATGCGGCTGTTCGGCAATGCCTTTATGGCTGAGGTGGGATTATCCTGTGACCCATTTTCCTTCTCTCTGTGTCTGTGTCTCTGTCTCTGTCTGTCTGTCTCTCTCTTGATGCCTTTATGGGTGATGTGGGATTATCCTGTGACCCATTTTCCTTCTCTCTGTGTCTCTGTCTCTGTCTCTGTCTGTCTGTCTGTCTCTTGATGCCTTTATGGGTGATGTGGGATTATCGCGTGAACCATTTCCCTTCCTCTGTCTGTCTGTCTCTCTGTCTCTGTCTGTCTGTCTGTCTGTCTCTCTTTCAATGTCTTTATGAGTGAGGTGGGATTATCGCATGACCCCTTTCCCTTCCCCCCTCTCTTTGTGTCTCTGTCTCTCTCCGTGTTTCTCTCTGTCTCTCTGTCTCTCCCCCCTTTCTCTGTCTCTGTCTCTCTGTCTGTCTGTCTCTCTGTCTGTCTGTCTCTCCCCCCTCTCCCTCTGTCTGTGCCTGTCTCTGTCTCTCTGTCTCTGTCTGCCTTTCTCTCTCTATCTCTCTCTGTTTGTCTGTCTGTCTGTCTCTCTACCCCCCTCCGCCCCCACCCCCCCTCCTCCCCGTCCCGAACCAGCCAAGTCCGAGCTTGGAGGAGGCTGGGAGGAGGGAGGGGAGGGGGAGAAAAGGGGGAGGTTGGGGGGGAGGGTTGCATGGTTTCCTCTGCGCTTTGGCGGCGGTGTCCAACTTCAGTCCTGCCTGGGTTACTGACTGCCGACCGGTCTCGAGCTCTCCGGATCTTGTCAGTGGCACGCTCGTGACCCTCGTTCCCTTGACCTTGGTTGTGTCACACGTCCGTTTGCCCTTGGGGCATCCTTGCGGCGGCACGAAGCGTCGTACGGTCCGACCAGACAAGGGTGAGGGTCTGTGATTTAACTGCCGTGTCCACCAAGGGGCTTGGACCGGCCAGCAGCTGCGTGCGAGACGCTTCTCTTCTCTTACAGTCTGTCCGCTTGGTCTCCCGTTTTCTCTAGACTGGGACCGCGTGCGGGGTACTGCGGACGCAGAAACTGAGGTCCCCCGAAGTTTCATATCTGTATAGACAGTCCTTATTGCTGGACTACCTGCCTACCTGTTTTGTTTTTGTGTTGTTGTTTTTTCAATTAAAAAAACTTTAATCATGCCACAAGGGGCAATTTTGCCTGCCTGCCGTTCTGTCTATCTCTGTCTGCCTGTCTGTCATCTCCAGTTCTCGCACCTCTATTGGATGTTACTAGCAGCCAGAACTCGTATGGACGTTCGTTATTCCTGGTCTGCAGGCCTGCCTCTCTTTCACTTTCTGTCTGTCTTTCTCGATCGGTATGCTGTTTGTCTTACTCATTCACTCCCTCTCTCTCGGTCTCTCCATCTCTGTCTCTGTCTGTCCGTCTGCCTGTCTCCGCCTGTTTGTGTGTGTGTGGTGTGTGTGTGTGTGTGTGTGTGTGTGTGTGTGTGTGTGTGTGTGTACGGGCGCGCGCGCGCGTGAGTACATGCGTGCGTGTGTGTATGTGTCTGTGTGTCTCACTCTACATCCTCCTGCTCTCTCTCTCTCTCTCTCTCTCTCTCTCTCTCTCTCTCTCTCTCTCTCTCTCTCTCTCTCTACCTCACGACAAAGCATGCTAGCTACATAAACGTACACCACCGTGCACACACGCATCGGTTCCCGTTTTAGCTGCTGTCTCAAGACGTGACCCGCCGCCTCCGCCAGGGCTTTTCCTTAAAGCCCCATAAAAACCTCATTTTCCGATGACCGAAGGCTTGGGGCTCATCGGCGCGAACGGACCAGCTGATGCTATTTCCCACAGGGAAATCAGTCCCATGCATACCGAATCAGTCGTCACCGCTATCTGGTGGATAGCCTTTGAGCGGCGGCTGCTCAACCAAACGCCGTGGCTTGACTCCTGCTGACTGCAACAGGATCGACTGAGGATTGGTATTTCTACGCGCAGTCGCCCGTGTGGGTCAGGCTTTTTATTATCATCATGGTCGTCCGTGGTGAGTTTCGACGTCACGTGCTCAGGTCAAAACACACTATAGGGACCAGAGTGGTCCGTGCTGAGTTTCGACGTCACATGCCCAAGTCGAAATATGGTATAGGGACCACAGTGGTCCGTGCTGAGTTTCGACGTCACTTGTCCAGGTCGAAATACAGTGTAGGGACCACAGTGGTCCGTGCTGACTTTCGACGTCACTTGTCCAGGTCGAAATACAGTGTAGGGACCACAATGGTCCGTGCTGACTTTCGACGTCACTTGCCCAGGTCGAAATACAGTGTAGGGACCACAGTGGTCCGTGCTGAGTTTCGACGTCACTTGCCCAGGTCGAAATACAGTGTAGGGACCACAGTGGTCCGTGCTGAGTTTCGACATCACTTGCCCAGGTCGAAATACAGTGTAGGGACCA
>JABMCL010000034.1:1250000-1252500 GCA_018857735.1 Alviniconcha marisindica | reverse complement strand
ACACAGACACACACACACACACACACACACACACACACACAACTCACACACACACACACACACACACACAGACACACACACACACACACACACACACACACACACACACACACACACACACACACACACACACACACACGCGCGCGCGCGCGCCTGCCTGAAAGAGCACATTTTTGCGCGACAAGGGAGCTCAAAATCAAATTGTCGATAATTTGTTTTTTGATTGTACCATTATGTGTTGTGATATACCATTATGAACTGTTATTTACCATTATGTTACCCTTCTGTGTTGTGGCGTACCATTACGTATTGTGATGTACCATTGTGTTACCATTATGTATTGTGATACGGAACTATCGCTCAAACTGTGTGTCATCGACTGGTGAGAATGTAGGATCAGTCGATCGATTGCTTGACTGTTGAAATCGTACAAGTCGTGTGAAGGCGAAACAGAGGTCAGTTTTCACTTCCCACATCACGTAATGTAACCTTAGGTTCGAAGAGGGGTTTGGAGAAGAAGAAAAATCACTGAAGTTGAATGAACCGGGAAAACGGAAATTAGAAGAGCAAAGATCCTTCTTGGTAAGAAGCAAAGCATTGCCAGGCGTCCTCCTCTTTTTTAAAGAGCCGTGAGCACGTTCCCGAAATTTGGCAGTTTTCTGCGCGGTCTATATAAATCGGCATGACCTTCTTGTCTCTCCTTCATTCTATTGTTCTTCGCGTTTTTTTCTACTGTAGAAACAGAACACGCTGTAAGGTTTTGCGATGTGCTTTCGGCCCGAGGATGAACGTCATGCATTATATTTAAAGTCTTTTCACATAAGTGATACTAGACTGATCTTACAATTATCAAGATTACTGTTCTTCGTATTTTTCTACTTCACTCTGCTCATCGCCAGCTGCAGTTCTGACCTATTCCAACCTTGGCCGGAAGTAAACGTGATGCTTAACGTCCACGGAGACCATAAAGCTTATTAGGGACGGGAATATATATATGTGTGTGTGTATATATATATATATATCCCCGTTTATTTTTCACGAAAGTGCCTCTGTTTATGGTCAGGGTGCACAGTATTTCGTCAGCAGCTGAAGGCAATCCAGTCACAGCCATGGTTCGGCGTGGTTTCGGTGTAATCGGCAAAAATATACGCAGCTCACTTGTAGGCTGCTTGCCTCCATCGCCGGTGACCTTGACCCCTCCCCGTGGATGAACAATCTGATTACACTCCACACGCTGCGATTTCAACCTCAAGACAAAATCGCCATCATCGAAAGCATCGTGTGGCTTAGACTTTAGGCTCGCCGGCTGTCCGGCTTGCGTGTCTTGCGACGGAACGGAAACAGTTTGAGTTTTACGTCAACTAATATTAATTACATCACACCTATTACACGCCATTATCATGCCAACGTTCTTCCAAGCGTTGGACAGGAAAACAACATAGCTCAACCCAAAACAGATAAGTGATTTAGCTTTTCATCTTATTTTGTATCCTTTTTTCACCGTTTAACTGTTGTTTAAGTGTTGTTTTGTAGCTTGATAAAGGGGATTAACCCGAAGACTTGCGCAGGTTGTGTTTTGTCCTAATAAATTATAGCGTTCTTTTTGAACCTTTCATGTGTTTGGGACGGAAACAAGCCAGTTCAGTGCTCTAGGGTTAGAAGGCCGGCATCGTGTTACCTCAGAACCAATAAGCAGCTCGGCTCCGCTGACGTGAGGGTTGTTCTGCTTCAGACAGGGGCGCGTGACAGAATCAGGGGCAGTGAAGTGCATCAGAGAGAGCGGCCTCACATGCAAGTAATGACTCACAGTACGTGGCACACAGTGCGCCGGTTTGGCCTAGCGGTAAGGCGTTAGGCTGGTAAGCGGAGGGACCTCGGTTCGAATCTGCTTCGGCTCTCATTTCTCTTCAAAAGTTGTGGTCTGTGGACACTGTCTTGTTTGTGACTTTGTCCCTCGTGATTATGAAACATTAAAATGGCTCTCATCGTTGCCCACCTTAATGCAAAAGTCATTCTGGTGGTGACAGTGTAGCGATAGGTATATAATCTTCCTCTCCCTCCACCTCCATACCCCCTTCCCCCCTTCTCCCCGTCCCTAATAAGCCTTATGGTTTCTGTGGACGTTAAGCACCATGTTTACTTACTTACTTACTTACGTGGCACACTCCGAGCATCGTTTTCCGGCACCTTCCTCCAAACTCTGCCAGATTTGGTTACGCCACTGAAGGGGCACTCTTTATCTCCGCGCAGCTGTCCACCGAAGCGGTCAGCGCCCTCCGAAAGGTTTGGTTACTGATAAGACTGTGGAAGTAACATAGCACCCAAGCACGCACGTAAACATGAGACCCATCCACCCCGGATAAAAGTTTTTAACTCCGTCTCGATTCAAATAATTTTGGTTTTATTTGAGCTGGCGTAAGCAACATGGCAACATAAAACAAACGTTTGATATAATCTGAGTTGTTTGTAACAAACTTACTACTGTTTGAGCACCAACGAA
>JABMCL010000034.1:1240000-1242500 GCA_018857735.1 Alviniconcha marisindica | reverse complement strand
CCTGCCTTAGAGATAGTTGGGGCCTGCCTTGGAGTTTGGTTTGGAGCCAGCGTGACCTCCCTTGGAGATAGTTTAGTTTGGAGCCAGCGTGACCTCCCTTGGAGATAGTTTGGTTTGGAGTTAGCATGGCTTGCCAGAGAGATAGTTATGGCCTCCCTTAGACATAGTTTGGTTTGGAGTTAGCGTAGCCTGCTTTAGAGATAGTTTCGGCCTGCCTTGGATATAGTTTGGTTTGGAGCTAGCGTGACCTCCCTTGGAGATAGTTTGGTTTGGAGCCAGCGTGACTTCCCTTGGAGATAGTTTGGTTTGGAGCCAGCGTGGCCTCCCTTGGAGATAGTTTGGTTTGGAGTTAGCATGGCCTGCCAGAGAGATAGTTGTGGCCTCCCTTGGAGATAGTTTGGTTTGGAGTTAGCGTGAGCTCCCTTGGATATACTTTGGTTTTGAGTTAGCGTGACCTCCCTTGGAGATAGTTTGGTTTTGAGTTAGCGTGACCTCCCTTGGAGATAGTTTGGTTTGGAGTTAGCGTGGCCTGCTTTAGAGATAGTTGCGGCCTGCCTTGGATATAGTTTGGTTTGGAGTTAACGTGGTCTGCCTTGGAGATTGTTTGGTTTGGAACTAGCGTGGCCTCCCTTCGAGATAGTTGTGCTTTTTGTTGTTGTTGTTCTTGTTTTTCGTTTTGTTGTTGTTGTTTTTTTTGAGCTGGCGTGGCCTGCCTTGGAGATAGTTTGGTTTGGAACTAGCGTGGCCTCCCTTGGAGATAGTTTGGTTTGGAACTAGCGTGGCCTCCCTTGGAGATAGTTTGGTTTGGAGCTAAGGTGGCGTGCACGGGGAGGCCGCGACCCGTATCTGTAGGTCTCTGACAGCTCCGACCTCCACCGACTGCCTACACCCTCAGACACTCGTTATTCAAAACTCGTTCTCGCTGCCCTCCGCCCCCCCCCCCCCCCCCCACCAACCCTGTTCCTTCCCCCCCCCCTTCCTTCCTCTCCCCCCCCCCCCTCCTTCTCGCTCAACCCTTGTCCTTCTTCCTCCCCCCCCCCCCCCCCCGCCCCCGCCCCCCACGTCCTCCTCCCCACCCATCGCTCAATTTGCGCAAGTGTGTATTCCCGTCTGAATTTGTCCCCTTGCGTATCTGTGCTATGTTTGACATATTTACATACTGGATTCAGCCTTGAGCAGCCGTAACCTGCATGTACTTGCCACCTGCATGCCGGTCTGCCTCCCGCTCTCTGTCTCTGTCTCTCTCTGTCTGTCTCTCTGCCTCTGTCTCTGTCTGTCTGTGTCTGTCTGTGTGTCTCTCTGTCTCTGACTCTGTCTGTCTGTCTGTCTGTCTCTCCTGTCTGTCTGTCTGTCTGTCTGTCTGCCTCTCTCTCTCTCTCTCTCTCTGTTTTTTTTTCCTGTGTTTTTTTCCCCCTGTCTAACTGTCCGCCCATTTGCCACCGTGAGAATCTGTTTACTTCACTTAGATTTCGTTCATGTCATCGCTTGTTAGTGTGTATTATCTGTCTGTCTGCAGCGTGAAAATGATTGCACTGAGCATTTGCACATGTTTTGTGTCGTCGGATTAAAGTAGCGTTTTGTTTATTTATTTATTTTTTAAACAGTTTGTGTTTTTGATTCTGTGCGGAGATTTCGATTCTCCACTTTCCACGTGACAGATCTGAGTCGTGTCAGCCTCTCCAGTTTCAATCTTGCAGATGACCCCCCCCCCCCCCTCCCCCCCCCCCCCCCCCCCCCCCCCCCCGCGCCCCTTCCACACACACATACACACATTTGTCATGGCTTAGTATTTATAATGTACATTTGTGATGCGCTCATCGACGCCCTGAACGCTCACATGTTACAGATTAACCTGAACACAGTTAAACAGCTAAACACAATGTTCTATACACATGTAGTGCACAGTCCTACTAATGAAATTTACACTATGCGTTATTTCAAGCAGAGAAAGATAATCAGCCAGTAAACGCAATGAATTGAAACCATTTATATATACATTTAACTGATCTACACACACACACACACACACACGCACGCACGCACGCACGCGCACACACACGCACACACACCACACACAACACACACACACACACACACACCCACACACACACAAAACCACCACACACACACACGCAAGCGCACCCCACGTCACTCACGCATCAGCACACCACTCATGCAGCTGCACCCCACACACACACACACAACACCACACACACACACACACACACACACACACACACACACACACACACACACACACACACACACACACACACACACACACAACTATAGCGAAAACCGGCTATTGATTTAGTAGCTGGGACAAAAGAAACGCTTTCATTGTGTTTTTAAACGATGCTAGGGTTGACCAGCCCCTAAGGTCTTGTGGGAGCGACTTCCAAATGTAGGATCCGAAGCAAGAGAAGGTGCTAAAGCCACCAATCTTGTGTTTGTATTGCTGGATGTTTAGCATGCGAGTGTCAGGAGAAGAGCGTAGTGT
>JABMCL010000034.1:1232500-1235000 GCA_018857735.1 Alviniconcha marisindica | reverse complement strand
CACACACACACACACACACACACACACACACACACACACACACACACACACACGTATCTCAGGGCACGCACACACACACACACACACACAAACAAACAAGCAAACAAAAACACCTCCTGCCACTCACCCTGGTGGGTTCAATTTCAAGCGGTCTCGCGCACCATACATTGCCGTAGTGCATGTCCTCTACCGACCGTGGATGGTAAAATACATCCAGCTTGCCAAACCCGCCACGTCCCGATAGGATGCACCCTGCAAGGACCTTCAGTCCACTTTTTGTTTGTTTGCTTTTTGTTTCGATTATTCGTCCTTGCTCACCCGGAATGCCTTGCGTGGCATGCATGCGTGCGCATGCGTGACGGCTCCTTTTCCTGTGCCGACAGAGAGAAATGTGTCTGTGCCACCCAGGAGCAAAAAAACAGGGAAGGGAACAATTTATCACTGGCGGGAACTGCCACAAGTATCATTTTTGTCGCGACAAAACACGTCTTTTGTCGCTACCCAAAAGACGTGTGTGTGTGTGTGTGTGTGTGTGTGTGTGTGTGTGTGTGTGTGTGTGCGTGTGTGTGTGTGTTTCGCTGTTTGTGTATGCTTGTCGCGACAAACATAATTTTGTCGTGACAAAAGTATGCATGTCGCGACAAAAATATGCAGTATGTCGCGTGTTTCTCGGGACAAATATTTAACACAATTTTGTTGCGACAAAAACAAACGTTTTGTCGCGCCAAACATACTTTTTGTCGCGACAAAAAGACGTGTTTGGTCGCGCCGAACACGTGTTTGGTTTTGTCGCGACAAAAACGATACTTGTGGCAGCTCCCGCCAATGATAATTGTCGAGGCCATGTAAGCGAGCCGGTCGGCGTAGCCGGGAAGAAAAGCATGCAGATAACTGCACTTATGGCCGAGGAGAATGAGTTAGGAAGGAACGCGCGGCATTGCTGCGAGCGTGGCGAGAGAGCTAGGGATCGGTCTGTTCCTTCCGGATGGCGCGGGTGAATGGCCTCGGTTGCAGTCGCAGCAAACGCCTTGTCACGGTTCACGTGTGGACGAGTTGTTTCTATTTACTGCGGTAGGGTTCGTTTACGAAAACAAACAAACAAACAAACAACTAAAACAAAACAAATCAGCAGCAACAACAAAAGCAGGCAACTAACAAACCGAACAAAACGACAATAAAAAATCAGCACTAGCAGCGACAACAGTAAAAACAACACAGACACACACAGACACACAGACACAGACACACACACACAGACACACACACACACACACACACACACACACACCCCACACACACACACACACACACACACGCACGCACACATATACACACACACACACACACACACACGCACGCACGCACGCACGTACACACGCACACACACGCACGCACGCACACACGCACGCACGCACGCATATGCACACACGCACGCACGCACACACACACACACACACACACCACACACACACACACAAACAAACAAACAAACAAACAACAACAAACAAAAACAAACAAACAAACAAACAAACAAACAAACAAACAAACAAACAAACAAACAACAACAACAACAACAAGAACCAACCAGCCAACCGACAAACAAGGTAAACGGAACCTGTTGACACACCCAAGCTAGGTGTTTCGGTGGATATACCTGTTCGTAGATCATGGGTGTGGACACACCCTTGCTTGTACATAGGTGTTTTTATATGATTTTAGTAGTAATCACCCATGTTGGACTTAACCAAGTGATGATGGAAGTTTCAGTGCAGTAGTAAGGAAAACTGAACTGTTCTGAGGAAGTCTCATTCGTCTATGGGCACGTATACGTTTATACGCATGACGTTGGGCGAAGCGTACGACCGCTTTCTAAGTGCAAAACGCCGAGCCATGCACACTGCCCCACAGCTGTAGTTCGTGATCAAGTGACGATGCCGGGAAGTTCCACGGTGGTACTAAGGAACATTTAACGTGTTCTTAGCAACTACGTTCCCTGGCGCATATACTCACGACCTTGAACGAAGCTAGCTAGTTACGCTCACCTGCCAGTGCCAAATGCCAAATGACAGCCTGCCAGTGCCAAATGCCAAATGACAGTACGACCGCCTGTCAGTGCTAAATGCCAAATGACAATACGACCACCTGCCAGTGCCAAATGCCAAATAACAATACGACCACCCGCTAAATGCCAAATGCCAAATGCCACACAGCTGTAGTTTGTGGTCAAGTGACGATGGAAGTTTCACGGTGGTACTATGGAAATTTTTAACGTGGCCTTAGCAGCTACATTCAGTCGAGTCCGGGTGGATGCACCCACGACGTTGGACAAAGCTAGCTAGTCACGACCACCCGCTAATGCCAAATGCCAAATGACACAGCTGTAGTTCGTGATCAAGTGACGATGGAAGTTCCACAGTGGAACTAAGGAAAATTTAGCGTCTTCTTAACAACTAGTTTGTCGAGTCAGGGTGCATACAAGATAAGATTGTAATTGAATGGT
>JABMCL010000034.1:1215000-1220000 GCA_018857735.1 Alviniconcha marisindica | reverse complement strand
AAGAAGGCATGGATCATATGGCGCAAAACCGACCCGGATCCGATCTGGATGGCCTGGTTAGGGTTTGGCCAAACGCATCTGGTCTGGAAGCAAGCTGGTGTGCAGGAATCATCGGCCCGGTTTCGGCAGGACGCAACCGGCCCCTACCAGTTTCCCACTTTCAGACTCGGTTCCGTTCTTCCACAGACATCCCGGATAATGGGTCCGATTTAGTTCTGGCTGATTGTGCCAGGTTTTGGCCAAACGGATCCGGTCCGGAAGCAAGCCAATGTGCAAGAATCATCCGGCCCGCTTCTGGCCAATGCTTCCCAGCCGATCCGGACCGGATGAGAATCGGATCCGGCATGTTTACTGGGAGGAGTCTTCCATACACTGGACACCAAAGCAACACAGGAAAGCAGCTCAACCGGAAGCAGATAATTGTCCTGCATCTCATTTCCCGCCGTTTAACTGTTGTTTAAGTGTTCATTGTAGCTTGAAAAAGGACGTTACCCCGACAATTCGCATGCTGTATTTTGTCACAATATATAGCGTATTCAATTTAACCTCTTATGTGTTTGGGTCTAGTAAAACTCGGATATAAGAAAGTCCTCGGGGACGGCCGTGTCAGTTGCTTTAGATCCTAGTTTCTATTATCCGAACGTTCGCTTTGAGGAAGACGTTGCACAGTGATTTCATAGCGAACTAGCCCCCAACTTAAATAAAACTTATGAAATACAGACAAAAAAAATAATTAAGCGCTCTTTTAGTGAAAACAACAATGACAGCAACAACAGCAACACCACCACAACAAAAAACGTACCCAAAACAAACAGAAAAACAAAACAAAACAAACAAACAAACAGAAAAATGAGATTTCCTTACAAGCGAACTGGGTCACTGGAATATGACTAAGCGTGATTTTCTGTATCCGTATTTCTTTATCCCAGCTCTCTGTCTGTCTGTCCGTCCCGTCGCCCTGATATAACCGAAACCCGGTTGATGGGCGAAAAACACCAACTTATTTTTTTTCGTCTGCCCTGTGTGTGTGTGTGTGTGTGTGGTGTGTGTTTTGGTGGTGTGTGTGTGTGTGTTTTTGGGGGTGTGAATGTGTGTGTGGTGTGCGGGGTGCGTGCATCTTTGGGGTGTGTGTGTGTGTGTGTGTGTGTGTGTGGGGGTGGGGGTGTGGGGTGTGGCGTTAGCGGTGTGTGTGTGTGTTGTGTGGGGCTGTGGTGGTGTGTGATTGTGTATATGTGTGTGTGTGTGTGTGTGTGTTTTGTGTTTTTTAGGCCCCGGGCGCGCGCGGCGTGTGGTAGGGTTTTAGTTGGGGGGGTGGGGGGGGGGGGTGGGGGTGGGGGGAGGGGGTGGGGGGGGGGGGGGGGGGGGGGGGGGGGGGGGGGGCTCGGGGGCCACTCTGTCAGTGGGGTCAGGAGAGGGGGATGAGCTATGGACCCCACGACGGCAGAAGGATAAAGTAATTGTCACACTGACCGTTTGTCTTCATTCATCTTCCGCAGCGGGTCCGAGTCCCTTGTTCTCATCTCCAATTCCAGTCCACATTTTCTTCCCTTTCCTATTCTCCCCCTTCTTCTTCTTCTTCTCCTTCTCTCTCTCTCTCTCTCTCTCTCTCTCTCTCTCTTCTCTCTCTCTCTCTCTCTCTAACTCTCGTTCCCTCGTTTCCTGTTTAACAGACTGTCCATCTGAGCCCCCTACATTTGGAGCATGTCGAATGAAAAATGGGGGAGGTGGGGGGGGGGGGGGGGGGAAAGTGCGGAAGGACGGGGAAACGTACGAAATTTTAAAACCGGCACAAGCCACGGAAAAAAAAAGAGAGGAGCGAGGAGGAGAGAGAGAGAGAGAGAGAGAGAGAAAAAGGGAGAGGGAGAAGAAAGAAGGGGTAGGGTGGGGTGGAGGTGGTGGAGAGGGACACGGGAATTGCTCATATCCATGCATTACGATTAATGTTCTGGCAGCCACTGCAGTGACATTCCCCAATTTGCCCGGGTCTGTTTTATATCCAGAGACGTAAAATAAAATAAGTATCTGGTACTGTTTGAAGAAAGCGAAAGAGAAGTGTGTGTGTGTGTGTGTGTGTGTGTGTGTGTGTGTGTGTGTGTGTGTGTGTGTGTGTGTGTATGTGTGTGCGCACGCGTACGTGTGCGTGCGTGCTTGTGTGTGTGTGTGTGTGTGTGTGTGTGTGGGGTGTAGGAGGAAGGAGAGAGGGGAGAGAGAGAGAGAGAGAGAGAGAGAGAGGGAGAGAGACAGACAGAGACAGAGAGAGACAGAGACAGAATACGTACTGCATTCTTACAGCAAAAACACAACAGAGAATGTTACGCCCCCCAAAGGCAGCAATTTTGGCTGTTTTAACCCGCAAAGCCCACTCCAAACGTTTCATTTTAAGCCAAATAACGGGGCTGCAACCAATGCTTCAGCTCGGGACTCCTCTTGTCCTAAAAAAAAAAAAAAAAGTGGGGGGGGGGGAAAGGGAGGAAAGGGGGGGGGGGGGGGAAAAAGGAGATGAAAAGAGGAAAAAATCCACGGCTGCAGATTGATGGACCGTCCTGGCTGACACGCCAGACAGCAAGGTCCAGTTTCACGTGCAGAAACATGTCGGGGATGAATCTTCAAACGAGCGGAGTTTTCACGGAGCGTCAAAAAGCTACGTAGAGCCGCTTGCTGTGGGCACTGATAGAATGAAGAGGAGGACAAGGTATTTTCCCTCTTCAGCACATGGAGGAGATTACTCGCTGAGGACTTTTTTTCTTCATTTTTTTGTTTTGGTATTTTGTTTTTTGTTTTGTTTTTGTTTTTGTTTTTAGGTATGCTTTTTTGATTGCCTCTCCGCGGACCTTCGCCTTTTTTTCTTTTTTCTTTTTTTAACTTAAAAAACAACAACGCATTTTTACTCCCACCCCCAAGCCCCACTCACAGCGTTAAGTCCTCGCGGTGGTCCTTTGGATGGGAGTATAAGCCGAGGTCCCCAGCATGTACGCATGGAAAACAAACAATGCAAAAAGATCACCCGTAGGTTTTATTAGAGTGCGGTGGATCTTGGATACTCCAAAGTGATCTAAATATGTACGCTCTCTTTGTCTCTGCCTCTCTCTGTCTCTGTGTCTGTCTCTGTCTCTCTCTGTGTCTCTCTCTCTGTCTTGGTCTCTCTCTCTTTCTCTCTCTCTCTGTGTCTCGGTCTCTCTGTCTCTCACTCTCTCACACACACGCACACACACACACACACACGCACGCACGCACGCACGCACGCACGCACACACACACACACACACACACACACACACACACACACACACATCACGTGAAGCGCAATGAGTCTTCATCAGCTCTGCCCGCCAGTACCTGACCGTTATCTGGACTTCTTTTGTGACCGTCAAACAAAACTCTCGTCTGTACGTTTGTTGTCTTCACTGAGGTTATAGACTATTGTAGTTCTCTTCTATGGCTGCCCACTTTACCTCCTCAGTAGACTACGGAAAATTCAGAACTCTGCAGCGAAATTGGTTATGAGCGCATTACAAATGTTTGCTATTGCTGTTGTTGTTGTTGTTGTTGTGATGGATTTGCTCGGGTTTCACCAGTTCTTTCGCTCTGTTGCAACGATGCTTCAGTCTGTAGGAACTCTGCAGCGAAACTAGTTATGAGCGCATTACAAATGTATGCTATTGTTGTCGTTGTTGTGAAGAATTTGCTCGGGTTTCACCAGTTCTTTCGCTCCGTCGTAACGATGCTTCAACCTGAAGCCCAAACGTGCCGCCATCTCTTCGGCGGTCGGGCTTTTGTCGCGGAATGATGTTAGTGACGTTTTGATTGGCTGAAGCTGCGCGGGTGATTGACAGGCCGGAAACCTCCGTTGTTGGTACTTTGACTGACTGTCCAGCGCGCCAGGAACGAACCCGCAAAGTGCCCGAGTTAGGACTCCCTTCGTCAGGATCGAGCGCTGTTAGACACCGGCCGTCGTCATCACGGCGGCACTGAATGCCTGGCCCCATTGCTCAAATCCCCCGTGTCAGCGCGGCAGCGGCGGAATGGCGGCTAACACTTCAGTAAACGCCTGGCATCGGTTTGCGACGACATCCTTCCTCCGCCGTACCCTAGCGTTCTAAAACAACATCTTCAGCGGCTAACACTTCAGCAAACGCCTGGCATCAGTTTGCGACGACATCCTTCCTCCGCCGTACCCTAGCGTTCTAAAACAACATCTTCAGCGGCTAACACTTCAGCAAACGCCAGGCATCGGTTTGCGACGACATCCTTCCTCCGCCGTACCCTAGCGTTCTAAAACAACATCTTCAGCGGCTAACACTTCAGTAAACGCCTGGCATCGGTTTGCGACGACATCCTTCCTCCGCCGTACCCTAGCGTTCTAAAACAACATCTTCAGCGGCTAACACTTCAGCAAACGCCTGGCATCAGTTTGCGACGACATCCTTCCTCCGCCGTACCCTAGCGTTCTAAAACAACATCTTCAGCGGCTAACACTTCAGCAAACGCCAGGCATCGGTTTGCGACGACATCCTTCCTCCGCCGTACCCTAGCGTTCTAAAACAACATCTTCAGCGGCTAACACTTCAGTAAACGCCTGGCATCGGTTTGCGACGACATCCTTCCTCCGCCGTACCCTGACTGCCATCACTGGTTATGCCATAGTTCTCCGAACACTGTCAGTTAACTAGGTTGGTGGTCAAGTTTCAGTAAAAAAAAAAAAAAGGCCGCTAGCGTTCTAAAACAACATCTTCAGCGGCTAACACTTCAGCAAACGCCAGGTATAGGTTTGCGACATCTTTCCTTCATACCCTGAATGCCATCATTGGTTACGCCATAGTTCTCCTAAAACCGTCAGTTAACTAGGGTAGTGGTCAAGTGTCAATTAACAACAACAACAACAACAACAAAAACACAACTGAAGCAAGAATGTCTGCTAGCGTTCTAAAACAAGATCCAAACACATAAAAACTTCAAAAGAACGCTATTTATTAGGACAAAACAAAACCAGCAAATTTTCG
>JABMCL010000034.1:1205000-1210000 GCA_018857735.1 Alviniconcha marisindica | reverse complement strand
TGTAGTCTAATGTGTAAAGTGCTGTAGTCATTTATTACCAGTACTCATGTACTTGTTTATAAAGATTGTATTATGTGAAGGCAACTTTGCTTTCTAGCCCCTAGTATGTAAACATGGTGCTTAACGTCCACAGAAACCACAAGGCTTATTAGGGACGGGGAGAAGGGGGGAAGGTGGTATGGAGGTGGGGGGAGAGGGAGATTATATACCTATCGCTACACTGTCACCACCAGAATGATTCCTGCATTAAAATGGGCAGCGAGAGAGCCATTTTAATGTTTCAGTAGGAAGTGATGGACAAAGTCACAGGACAGTGTCCACAAACCACAACCTTTTTGAAGAGAAAGGAGAGCCGAAGCGGTATCGAACCGAGGTCCTTCCGCTTACCAACCTAACGCCTTACCGCTAGGCCAAACCGGCTCACACTCTAGCCCTTAGGGGCAGAAAGCTCAACGAGACCTTTGTCTCGCATCTTGTGACCAGTCCCACAATCGACGTTTCACACCTCCTCACTGGTCACAATGTTTCTGACCAATGTTTGAAGAAGGCAAGAAGTTCCTTGTACAGTGAAAGCAGAAACCTAGTGGCTAGCTGCTGCCTCACTGGTGAGGGCACACTCCGAGCACCGCTTTCCGGCACCTTCCTCCAGACGCTGCCAGATTTAGTTACGCCACTAGTGAAGGGGCACTTTTTATCTCCGCGCAACTATCTACCGACGCTGTCAGCGCTCTCCGAAAACGTAAACATGATGCGCGTCCGCCCCGCGGTAAAGAGATAGTTCTGTCTGGATTCAAACAATTTTGGTTTTATTTATGCCGGCGTAAGCAGCGTGGGCGGTTATTAAAGAAACCCCTGAAATAATCTGACTTGTCTGTTACACACTCACTGCCTTTTCAGCACCAACGAAAAACTGTCGTTTTACTTGACACTTTTTCGAGACCTATGGCATAACCAGTTATGGCAGTGGTTGGAGGAAGGATGTCGCAAACCAGTGCTTGGAGTTTGGGGAGAAGATCTAAGGCCCCGTGGAGAATCTCCAGCGTACATCGGCCAATGTCCCCGCTACCAGAGTTCCGGCCACGCTCCAAGCCTTGATTTCCGGTACCTTTCCGTCACAAACTTTGCCAGAATAGGTTATGCCGCTAGTAAGTAAGTAAGTAAGTAAACATGGGGCTTGGCGTCCACAGAAACCGACAGGCTTATTAGGGACGGGGAGAAGGGGGTCGGGGGTGGAGGAGGTATGGAGGTGGGGGAAGAATCGGTTAGGCACTAGTAAGTAAGTAAACATGGTGCTTAACGTCCACACAAACTAGTACAAAGCTTATTAAGGACGGGGAGAAAGGGAGGGGAGGGGGGGCGGGGGAGGGGGGGGAGGGGTACGGAGGTAGGGGAAGAGGGAGATTATATACCTATCGCTACACTGTCACCACCAGAATGACTCCTGCATTAAAACGGGCAGCGATGAGAGCCATTTTAACGTTCCATTAATTGTGAGGGACAAAGTCACAAGACAGTGTCCACAGACCACAACCTCTTGAAGAGAAAGGAGAGCCGGCCGAAGCGGATTCGAACCGAGGTCCCTCTGCTTACCAGCCTAACGCCTTACCGCTAGGCCAAATTGACCGGCTGACGAGTTACGCACTGAAGGGACGTACACTCTTTATCTCCGCGCTTCTGTCCAGTCCACCCACCAGCCCCATGAGTATACTGATAAGACGATGGAAGCGACATAGCGTCGAAGCACGCACGTAACTATCAGAAGCGTCTGCCCTGGATAAAGAATATAAAAAACCTTCTGCCTGGAGTCCAACGATTTGGGTTTTGTTTGTGCTGACGTGGGCAATATGGGCAATCATGAAAGAAGCGCCTGATATAATTTGACTAGTCTGCTACAAATTAACTTACTGTCATTTGAGCACCATCGAAAAACTGTCACCCACCGTTAACCGACAGCTTTCCGAGGACGTATGGCGCAACTAATCATGGCGCTGGTTGGAGGGAGGATGTCGTGAACCGGTTCTTGCAGTTTGCCGGATCTCCTTTCTCAGTGAGCGAACGACGACGAAGAAGTGAACCCCACCAAACAAACAAACAAACAAACAAACAAGACAAACAAGTAAGTAATTTGGTGTTTTACGCCCAGTCAACCATTACGGTTATCTCAGGGCGTACAAACAAACAAACAAACAAACAAACAAAACAACAACAAACAAACAAACAAACAAAAACAAAACAACAACAACAAAGCAAAAACAAAACAAAAACAAAACAACGAAGCAAAAATAAAAAAAAAAAAAATAAAACAACAACAACAAAGCAAAAAGAAAACAAAAAAACTGGTAAGGAACAGTATTGCGGTGTTATGAGTGACTCGATACGTCAGCGAAAACGGCTGAGCGAAAAAGCGTGAAACAGTTCGGTACAGCACCGATAAGCTTAATCAAGCAAGGCCAGTACTGCAAAGCTCACTCGACCGAGGCCAAATATGGATGAATTTATGCATGCAGAGTCGACAATAGTGCACGCGAAAACGTTATCAATCTACCATTGTGCAACAAATTGGAGTTGCTTGGTGCGGTTTCTGCTTTCTGATAAGCCCTGTTTACCATGACGACGTATGCGGTTTTGTGTGTTTGTGTGTGTGTGTGTGTGTGTGTGTGTATGTGTGTGTGTGTGTGTGTGTGTGTGTGTGTGTGTGTGTGTGTGAGTGCGAGTGCGTGCGTGCGTACGTGCGTGCGTGCATGTACGGTGTGTGTGTGTGTGTGTGTGTGTGTGTGTGTGTGTGTGTGTGTGTGTGTGTGTATACCTCTGGTGGTGGTGGTGGTGGTGGTGGTGTGTGTGAGTGTGTGTAGGGGGTGGGGTGGGGGGGATAATTGTGTGTGCGACTGATTTCGCTTTTGACCGCTCCTGCTGGCCATACAGAATTCCGAGGCAGTGTGATTATTCATTGACGTTTCGACCGAGCTGCTTCAGTTTGTTCGTTTGAAGCCGAATGCTGGACAGTGTTGGAAAAGAGAAAATGACAAGCGTAACCACCAGAAATTGAAAGGAGAGAGAGAGAGAGAGAGAGAGAGAGAGAGAGAGAGAGAGAGAGAGAGAGAGAGAGAAGAAGACAGACAGACAGAACAGACAGAGAGACAGACAGACGAGACGAGACGAGAAGACAGACGAGACGACGACAGACGGACAGACAGAGCGACGGACAGAGAGAGACAGAGACAGACAGACGACGGACGGGAGGCGGACGGGACGGACGGACGAACGGACGAGACGACAGAGAGAGAGAGAAGAGAGAGAGAGAGAGAGAGAGAGGCAGGCAGGCAGGCAGGCAGACAGACAGACAGGCAGACAGACAGGCAGAGAAAGACAGAGAGAGACCACCATCGAACAGTTCCTCCCTCGGTAATTACAATTCCTGCTCCAGTCCGGACGAGGTTCGGTCGAAGTGTCAGCCAGTTTTGGAGGAAACAAACGCGATCTGTGCGTACATCATTTGCATATCATTTATGGTGAGGGGCATGCAGCAAACCCCCGTGATGGAGATGTTCAGGAAGGGCCAGGCGACCTGGAGGCTGCAGTATAGTATCCCCGAAGAGACGGGGAGACCGGAGGAGTGTATCACCCCGGGAGAAGGAAAGGCATAAACACATTGTTTGTGTTTAGCTCAGTTACAGCCAGTTCTAATGGACCGCAGAGGCAGCGTCCCGACTACAAGGCAAAGGCCAGCTGGGACAGGTTTCATGTGTCGGTGGATTGTGTGGTGTGTGTGTGTGTGTATGTGTGTGTGTGTGTGTGTGTGTGTGGGCAGGTGTGGTGTGTGTGTGTGTGTGTGTGTGTGTGTGTGTGTGTGTGTGTGTGTGGTGCGAGCGCGCTGGTGTGTGTGGTGTGTGTGTGGTGTGTGTGTGTGTGGTGTGTGCGTGCGTGCGTGCGTGCGTGCGTGCTGCGTGGTGGTGCGTGCTGTGTGTGTGTGTGTGTGTGTGCGTGCGTGTTGTGTGTCGTGTGCGGCGCCGGTGTGTGTGTGCGTGCGTGCGTGTGTGTGTGTGTGTGTGTGTGTGTGTGTGTGTGTGTGTGTGTGTGTGTGTGTGTGTGTACGCGCGCGAGCGTTGGTATGTGTGTGTGTGTGTGTGTTTTGCCGAGATTGGTGCCAGTTCTGCTCCCTCCTATTGAAACAAACTTGATGAGTAACGGGGATTAAAACAAAGTCGGCGGTGCGATATATAATGAAATGTGACCTAGCCCGATCGAACCTGAGAAGCGTGAATGTGTTTATGTAGGGAACATGGACATTCAGTGCATAACTGTTACGATCTGTCTGTCGGTAAAGTTTGACCTCCGTGTCTCCATGTCTGTCTCTGTGTATCATATATCATATCCCTGGCTGTCGTTCTGTCTGTCTCACGCTCCCCCACCTCCCCCTCCTGGTTGGCTTAATTGTCTGTGTAGCCAAAGTCTGTGTCTGACTTCCCCACTCTATCTCTGTTTCTATGTCTCTGTCTCTTTCTTCCCCCTTTCGTGTTCCTCGTGATTAGCCCCAGTATTCTATGGATGGTCCTGTATAGATCTGGAGTCAGGGGTAAAATGCTTAGGATGATTAGGGGCATTTACGCCACAGTGCAAGCTTGTGTAATGAGTAAATCAGGTTTAAGTGACTTCTTTGAATGTTTTCAAGGCCTGAAACAAGGGTGTATTTTGAGCCCAATACTGTTTTCCATGCTAATAAATGAACTCGCAAATGAAATCTTAGAAAAGGGTAAACATGGAGTTCTCTAGGTCCAGCAGAGATAGAACTGTTTCTACTTCTGTTTGCGGATGACCTTACTTTACTTTCATCGACTGTAATTGGGCTACAAAACCAGCTGAATGTGCTGCAAGAGGCAACCCAAAGGTTAGGATTAACAGTCAACTTAGACAAGTCTAAGGTAGTAGTTTTCCGAAAAGGGGGCTTCTTGGGTGCAAGAGAGAAATGGATTTTTAATGGAATTAAACTAGAGGTAGTAAAC
>JABMCL010000034.1:1200000-1202500 GCA_018857735.1 Alviniconcha marisindica | reverse complement strand
GGGACATTTTATGTGCATAAACAATCATAAATCATCAAAACATTCCAGGAGAGAGAGAGAGAGAGAGAGAGAGAGAGAGAGAGAGAGAGAGAGAGAGAGAGAGAGACAGACAGACAGACAGACAGACAGACAGACAGACAGACAGACAGACAGACAGAGACAAAGACAAAGACAGACAGACAGCGACAGAGAGAAAGAGAGAGACAGAGACAGACAGACACTGAGACAGACAGAAAGAGAGACAGAGACACACACACAGACAGAGACCCTGGGGAGAAAAGGGTTGGAGACGGGAGGATGGCGGGGAGCTGCGAGTCGATGCGTCCAAGAGAATAATTCATTTTTATGCGGCATTGTAATTGCATAATCGTGAACAATAAAGATTGATTTGATCTGATTTGGTTACAAGCGTTCGGCTTGTAGCTTAGCAAAAAACAAAAAAACAAAAATTGAAAAATGCATCTGATTTGTTTAAATAACAGTTCTGCTCTTCAAAATGACACCTTTGGGTTGAACAAATCCCACGATATATCCAAATATCCAATTGAGACTGAGGATTTAACCCCCACGCCCCTTCGATTTTTGTTTTTTGTTTCTATTAACGTGAAGAATTTCTCTCTGTCGGAGACGTGATTTTCATACGAGAAAACAACAAACGAAACATAACAAAAACCGTGTTCTTTCGCCATACATCTGTGGAGCGAATGATCAGATTTTCCAACACAAAGTGAGAAGCAGTATCGTTTTTTTAGGACGTCCCATTCGCCGGTGTTGATCAAGGCTTGCACATTTGGTTACACTAGCAAAAAAGGCGGGCTTTTTAAGGGCCTTGGCGCGACGTTCTTCACCCGCGAAAGTCATCATAGTTCTCGATCATGCGAGAGTCTAATACCAACCTGAATGTGAGTCCTTAAAGGCATATTACCAGCTCCTGCGACGTTCAAAGACAAGACACATACATGTATGAGCGCGCGCGCGCACACACGCGCGCACGCACACACACACACACACACACACACACACACACACACACACACACACACACACACACACACACACACACACACACACACACGCATCCATACACAGCGCGTGCGTTTACACACACACACACACACACACACACACACACACACACACACACACACACGCGCGCGCGCGCGCGTACGCACGCACGCACGCACAGACAGACAGACAGACAGACAGACAGACAGACAGACAGACACACACACACACACACACACACACACACACACACACACACACACACACACACATTCACACACACACAACACACACACTCCTCACACACACACACACACACGCACGCACGCACGCACGCACGCACGCACGCACACACTCATGCACAAGCAAGCACACATTCTTACACACACACACACACACACACACACACACACACACACACACACACACACACACACCCAGAAAGCCGACATCATTTATGAAGGAGGATCCCCCATGCCTTTCTGATCAAGGGCAAACAACCGCCGTTAAATCCTTTGCTTGAGCTTCGTTTATCGGCCTTTGGTCCAAAAAAATGTACTTGGCAATTTTTATGGAAAAACAATCGACAAGCGAGCTAATGCTGTTTCCAACCAGGGTATTGGACAGTTTTTTATGAGCGGTAATTAATGGGAAAGTGGCAGTTAAGGCCATCAACTCAAAAAGAGCGCTCGCTTCCCTTTTCCCAGTGCAAATTTTACGCCTGACAGGAAATTGTGTGACCGCAAGAATAATTGTCCCCTGGTCTGTCAAAGCAAGTCGTAAAGTCGCTCAGACATGAAGGCAAACTTCAAGACTGCCGTTATTAACGTTAGTTTACACTTGCGGGGTTTAAAGAATCCCTTCCTGCCTACTTTAGCCTAATGAGCGTCGCATAGATGGCGGAGGCGGAGAGAGAGAGAGAGAGAGAGAGAGAGAGACAGAGACAGAGACAGAGACAGAGAGAGACAGAGAGAGACAGAGAGAGACAGACAGACAGACAGAGGGGCAGGGGGAGAGGAGAAAGCAGAGGAGAGAAGAGAAGAGAGAGAGAGAGAGAAGAGAGAGAGACAGAGAGGAGAAGAGAGAGAAGAGAGAGACAGAGAGAGAGAAGAGAGATTATTTTATTGTCAGGCCTCCGGCCCATTACAACAGGAGTGAACATTCAGGCAATTCGAATTCTCATGGATCCAATGACAGACTTAAACTCAGTTTTCTAGTGCTTAAAGCTTTAAAAACGAAATTTCTCTATGGTGGGTGCGTTCGTGCTAGCTAATAATAAGGAAAATTTAAACATGGATGGTTGTCTATAGTACTTTGTTGGAATAAGTTCATCCCTCAACGCTGTATACTTTGGACATACTAATAAAAAATGTACTTCTGTTTCTGTCGTATTACAGAATGGACCATTTATATCTCTGTCGCGAGCAAAGGATCTATACTGTAGGTAATGACATTTTAATGCAGATATTCCAATTCTGAATCTAGTAAATACTCT
>JABMCL010000034.1:1187500-1195000 GCA_018857735.1 Alviniconcha marisindica | reverse complement strand
TCATGACCAGCCGTCTAGTGAAAGACCCAGTTCAACAGTTTTCACACTGAAAATGAAAGCATTGTCTGATCATGACCAGCTGTCTAGTGAGGACCTAGTTCAACAGTTTTCACACTGAAAATGAAAGCATTGTCTGATCATGACCAGCCGTCTAGTGAAAGACCCAGTTCAACAGGCCTCACACTGAAAATTAAAGCAGTGTCCGACCGAGAGCAGCTGTCTAGTGATGGACCCAGTTCAACAAGCATCACAGTGAAAAAGCATTATGGACCTACATATACGTGTATGTAGGTCCATGAAAGCATTGTCTGATTGTAACCAGCCGTCGACAGGCCTCATACAGAAAATTAAAGCAGTATCCGACCGTGACCAGCTGTCTAGTGATGGACCCAGTTCAACAGGCTTCCCCATTAATGTATTGTCAGGTCTGTAATAATAACCACGAGCGGTGAGGGGCCAGCTGAACAGGCTCCACAGAACAACAACAACAACAACACACACACGCACGCACGTACGCACGCACACACACACAATCAAATCAAATAAATCTTCATTATACAAAACAAAAATGAACATTTTCGTTTGACAGAAAACATTAATCTGTCTAGTCCTGCCATTGGAGCCTAATACAGCCACCTAGCACGACAAGCCCACTACAGCTCGATAGCACAGACAGTAAAAAGCGATGTCAGATCACGACCACCACTGTGGCACGCAGGCAGTAAAAAGCGATGTCAGATCACGACCACCACTGTGGCACGCAGACAGTAAAAAGCGATGTCAGTTCACGACCACCACTGTGGGACGCAGGCAGTAAAAAGCGATGTCAGTTCACGACCACCGCTGTGGCACGCAGGCAGTAAAAAGCGATGTCAGATCACGACCACCACTGTGGCACGCAGACAGTAAAAAGCGATGTCAGATCACGACCACCACTGTGGCACGCAGACAGTAAAAAGCGATGTCAGATCACGACCACCACTGTGGCACGCAGACAGTAAAAAGCGATGTCAGATCACGACCACCACTGTGGCACGCAGACAGTAAAAAGCGATGTCAGTTCACGACCACCACTGTGGCACGCAGACAGTAAAAAGCGATGTCAGACCACGACCACCACTGTGGCACGCAGACAGTAAAAAGCGATGTCAGATCACGACCACCACTGTGGCACGCAGACAGTAAGGAGGAGCTGACGTGACAGCCGTACGTTAATCCAGACTACCAATTTTGGTCTGACCCTCTCAGGGTGGGTGTGGGGGGGGGGGGAGGGGTGGGATCGAACCCAGGACCCCGTCTGTGGGATCCTCAGGGCGCTAAGTGGATGATTATTCTGCCCAGTTTCTTGCCCTCGAGGGACCGTGTTGTTTTCGTCCGGCTCGATGCTATCAGGGGGCGGTGTTGCGGAAGATGCGGTAAAGAATGGAAAAGGGGGTGTTTTGTTTCGTAGGTGTGTGTGTGTGTGTGTGTGTGTGTGTGTGTGTGTGTGTGTGGGTGTGGTGGTGGTGGTGGTGTGTGTGGTGTGTGTGTGTGTGTGTGTGTGTGTGTGTGTGTGTGTGTGTGTGTGTGTGTGTGTGGTGCACGTGTGTGTGTGTGTATATGTGTGTGTGTGTGTGCGTGCGTGATGTGTGTGTGTGTGTGTGTGTGTGTGTGTGTGTGTGTGTGTGTGTGTGTGGGGCGTGTGTGTGTGTGTGGGGTGGTGGTGGTGTGGTGGTGGTGGTGTGTGGTGTGTGGTGTGTGGTGTGTGTGTGTGTGTGTGTGTGTGTGTGTGTGTGTGTGTGTGTGTGTGTGTGCCTTCGTAGAACGCTTGTTCACGGAAAATGTTATTTTATGTTTATTAGCTCGTGGAAGAAAGGGACACGAACTAGACCGCGCGCGCTCACGACTCACATGCATGCACACAGGCTCATGCAGACACAGAGATACACACACGCACACATGCACACGCACACACACACACACACACACACACACACACACACACACACACACACACACACACACACCACCACCACCACCACCACCACCACCACCACACACACACACACACACACACACACACACACCACATCACACACACACGCCCCTCACCCACCCATCCACCTCTCTCTCTCTCTCTCTCTCTCTCTCTCTCACACAACACACACACACACACCCACAGATGGATGGATGGGGAGGGGGAACAACCTATAAAGAAGTCTACATGTAACTGATTTTTACCACCTCTCGGGTCGTGTCAGCGCGGACACTATGCAAAAACATCAAATAAGCAAAGCAGAAATCAAACAGAGAAGCAAATAAATGGAAATATCACCTGTTCACGTCCATAACTGTTTTTGCGGATATGATGCCCTTTGTGATTATACGCATTGTCTTTGCTGTTTTTTGTCGTGTGTGTGTGCGTGTGCGTGTGTGTGTGTTACAAGTTACAAAAAAGGAGGGGGGGGGGGGGGGGGTGTTGAAACAGTAAGTATGTAAGTAATCTGCTTTTTACGCGCATTCAACAAGTACGGTTAATTTTATACGGGCGAAGTTGAAACAAGTTGTAGAGTATAATAAAGAAGTTGCACTAAAGACTTTATTATTTGCAGTCCCTTTATCGAATAATAACAAACAAGAGAGACAGACAGACAGACAGACAGTGACAGAGAAAGACAGAAGAAGAATCAGAAAGCACGTACTATCAAACAACAACAGTAGCAACCACAAAAAAACAGCCCACTAACCTAGTGCCAACTAGTCCAAAAACAGATCCAGTCCTTTAATACTTGTAAATATACGCACAGTAACATAATAGTAGCATCCCGGCAAACACCGAGCGACAGAACCACGTTGTGCACGTGACTCTCGTGCAGCGGCGTGTACCGACGCGAAGGGCCGGCGTGGTAGTGGCTCAATAAATGTTTTACATCCTTCACCGAACGGGCCCCTCGCTCTAACCGTCTGGGCCTTTTACGGCCCGGCTCAGCCCTTTAGATCCATAACTCAATCTCCTAGATCCATAACATTTTCTGCTTCTCCTTTTTTTTTTTTTTTAAAGACAGCGCTGTAACTTTTCTTAGCGTTGGCGTGCCTACGTCTCCCGCACCGTCCGTTGAACAGTTTCAGAGGCGCTTGCCACGTCCGTCTGTCCGACCGTTGACACTGGCAGTTGTGGTTTCCACGTATCTGGACTGTGTGTGTGTGTGTGTGTGTGTGTGTGTGTGTGTGTGTGTGTGATGATTATAGCATCTGTGTGTGTGTGTGTGTGTGTGTGTGTGTGTGTGTGTGTGTGTGATGAATATAGCATCGTGTGTGTGTGTGTGTGTGTGTGTGTGTGTGTGTGTGTGTGTGTGTGATGATTATAGCATGTGTGTGTGTGTGTGTGTGTGTGTGTGTGTGTGTGTGTGTGTGTATAGCATCTGTGTGTGGGTGTGTGCTGGGTGTGTGTGTGTGTGTGTGTGTGTGTGTGTGGTGTGTGTGTGGTGTATGATGTTAGTTGTGTGTGTGTGTGTGTGTGTGTGATGTATGTGTGTGTGTGTGTGTGTGTGTGTGTGTGTGTGTGTGTGTGTGTGTGTGTGTAGATGATTATAGCATTCATGTGTGTGTGTGTGTGTGTGTGTGTGTGTGTGTGTGTGTGATGATCAAAGCATCCCCGAAAAACACTGAGTTGTTCATTGTTGTTGTTGGTTGCGGGGGGCGGAGAGAGAGAGAGAGAGAGAGAGAGAGAGAGAGAGAGAGAGAGAGAGAGAGAGAGAGAGAGAGATCTACCACTGCGTAAAAAGCAAGCAAACAAAAAAGCCCCCCCCCCCCCCCCCCCATTCTTAAAAAAAGACATGTTGTTTGGACTAAAGTTCGTTTCTCTCCTCAGCTCTGCATCACCACTTTGCCAACGCTGTCTCCCTAAAGGGGGGGGGGGGGGGGGGGGGGGAAGGGGGAAGAGGATGGGGGTAAGAGGAAGTGACGAAACAAGAAAGAGGAAAGTCTTTCGGTGTGACAGGTAATCAATGTGACTCTATCGAGATCGATTACCAGTGGGCACGATGATTTATGTCTGAGCAATCATTTGATGAATGCTGTCGGGGATCGCTCACAAATCGCCCCTCTGCTGCCACTGTTTCTCCGGGGCCCATTCCAACGCACGGGGGGGCGCCCAGAAGAGGTCGCTGTTTGTTGAGGCCGCGCCGTGAGTGATTAGCCAATCACAGCGATCGTTACTGATCGCGTTGGGGCGCTGACAGTCGGGATCTATTTCGGTTTGTATAAGTCCAAGGGGTTCAGATAAAACAGTGGGGGCAATGTTGGTGCAATGGTTGCTACTTTGGAAATAAAACAAAATAAAAAGGAAGAAAAGTTCACAGCAGCAGCAGGAGCAGCAGCAACAACAACAACAACAACCACAACACACACACTGCCCCCCAAAACAAGTCACACACACACACACACACACACACACACACACACACACACGTTTTCACACACACACACACACACACACACACACAACACACACACACACACACCACACACACACACACACACACACACAACACACACATATACAGACAGTAGGCAATTAATAACCGCTTTCTCTTCGGCAAAGAGGCAAAGAGCCTCTTTCTCTTTCTCTCGCATGTGTGCGCTGAGGATTGTTCGGGAACAAGTGGATGCCCGCCTTTTGTGCCCTACTCTAAGGGAAATCCTCGAAGAAGATTATGATTCTTCAGATGCTCTTTGGCGGATACCGCGGAGGTGTTGACGGTCTCGAGACGCTCCCTTCTGAGATTCTCACCGGCTGAGCTCCTTGGACTGACGTTGGACTGACGTTGGATGACACGCTGCCAGACGCCTGAGAACCGGAGAAGGTCTTCAAGTGTCCGGACGACTGGACCGGTGTTGTCGCGCCATCACAAAAGAAGGACATCGTGCAGAATGATCTTTATTGCTGGATGGCCCTGTTTTCGGGGAGAGAGCGGGACTGGAGGGGAGGAACGGGGGAAGGATGGGAGGGGGGGGGGGGGGGGGGGGGGGGGGGGGGTGTGGGGTGGGGGGGGGTGGGTTGCCAAGACATACACATACGCAGGATATACAAAAGTCTGAAACAGGATGACTGCTAGCGGTCTAAAACCAGATCCAAACACATGAAGGTTCAAAAGAACGCTTATTTATTATGACACGGACACAAAATATGCAAATTTTCGGGGAAATCCCCTTCGTCAAGCCACAAAAACGACACTTACACGGTTAAAAACGATGAACAATGAGAAAGAAACTTGCAGGATATACGGTTTAGTCATACTGGTTATCATTTTCAAGGTAGAGATCAGACACGACGTTTAAAAAAAAAAAAGTTGTATGACTCGGGGGAGGGGGGGGGGGGGGCAAGGGGGAGGGCAAAGATATCAGTCATACCCATACACACAGGCCTATGCAGGATATACTTTGGTCATACTGGCTATTATTTTCAAGGCAGACAACAAACACGGGAACTATTTTAAAATGTTGTATGACTGTGCGTTACGTTCCCTTTGTCGAGAACTTAGAGCTACCAAAAGCTCTCTTTTTGTTGAGCCCACAGTAGGTCCGAACACCCATACACATAGGCTACGCAGGATATAGAATTTGGTCATACTAGTCATTTTCAACAGCTACGGGGATATTTTTGCATCACTATGTGGATCAAGTCTCCCCCGCTGAGAACTCAGATCTACCACAGGTTTTTTGTTTTCGTTTTTTGTTTGTTAAGCCCGGAGCAGGTCAGAATATAGCACTGCTTGTTTTACCCATTGCCAGCATTTCTGCCGTTGTCCTTTCTATCCTCCTCGGTTCCTTCCACTTCATTTCCCCCTAATCCTCTTGGCGTGTGTTATAAAAAGTGAATCACTCAGAATTAAAATCGTGCATCCTGCTGCAGGGATTTCCTGTTGTACATTTTTATGTAACCCCCTATCCCTTTGCGTGGCGACGGACGCAGAAATTGAAGTCCACTGTGCTGAGAACACAGAGCTGTCAAACACAGCTTCTCCCCTGAAAGCTTGGAAGAGATCAGAATACAGCCACGCATGTTTATCTCACTGCTATTGTGCTGAGGATTTTTTCCTGTCTGTTTTGTTTTTTGTTTTTACTTTCTCATTACATTGATTATTTTCCCCCTAGATATCTCTCAATTTTTTTTAATTTTTTTTTGTCTCTCCTGCGTTTGACGTGGTTAACGGAGAGATCAGAATACAACCACGCATGCTTAGCTCACTGCTATTGTGCTGAAAATGTTTCCCTGTCTATTTCTTCTAATTTTTTTAACCTTCTCGTTACATTGATTATTTTCCCCCTAGATATCTCTCTCTCTATTTTTTTCCCCTTCTCTCCTGCGTTTGACGTGGTGAACAGAGGTTCCCAGGTGGGCCCGCAGAATAAATCAGGTCACTTTTTTTTGCTTGACAAGCGATTGATGCAGGCTTTTGTATATTTTAAAACCTGTTTGAAAATAGCTTTGCCGGTTGTAAGTAAGCGAACTGTAAATATGGATATAATAATTTTTGGTTATTATTAAACCAACATGTTGTTTAGAGGACGTACCTCTGGTGGAGTTTATGTACCTTGTATTTACACGCTGCCAGGTGAGAGTTACCGTAGGCAACTCAGGTCTTTGTTGTTGTACTTGTGTTACGTATTTCGAGCGCTAATTAAACACCCTTGTGTGTTGATTCTGCAGGTTTTTGTGTTGAGGGCCACCCTGGAATATAAATGGGCTCCAAAAACTTTTTTTTTTTTGAGCATCTTAACAGTGACCTTAACATATAAATTGGATCAGGTATTTTGTGTAATAGCTTCTTCTTTTTTGACTGGAAACGTAAAAAAAGCTTGTGTTCTGATGATTTGTGCATAGGAATTTTAGGGAAACCTTCGTGAAGAACCCGCGGGTGTAAGTAAGTGAAATGTAAATATGTACTATTATTAACAGTTTTGGCGTGGTTGCGTTTGCTGTTGACTGTTGACTGTACTGTGTCCAGAAACGTGAGCTAGCTGTTGACTTGTGTATGGAACGGTGACGGAGCCATTTTCATTTGATGATTCATCTAGAATGTGAAACCGTCGCTGAAAACCCGCGGCTTAAGTCTAAGTGCAATAACTGACTAGCTACAGTGACTATAACGGACGAATAGACTTTTCCCCGCTTCGCCTGCTGCCAGGAATTCCACCGGATTTCTCAGTTTCCGATTCATTCAAATTCAACTCCCCACCCCCACTCCCTCCCCCACCCCACCTCTTCTGTATAAGTGACATGCCTCCCGGATCCCGGACAGAGAATGAGACTTTTGCAGCAGATTTGATGAATGGGGTTTCGGCTTGATTAGGGCCTTAGACCTTTACGGTCGATTGAAATCCAGCGTATTTTTGATGGATGGGTGCAAAAAAAACCTCAGAGGGTCAGTTTGTGATAGTGCATTCCTCCCCTCCCACCCCACCCCCTGCATGTCCCTCAACCCCCAACCTCCTCTCTCTCTCTCTCTCAAGTAAATT
>JABMCL010000034.1:1155000-1177500 GCA_018857735.1 Alviniconcha marisindica | reverse complement strand
ATAAGGAACAAAGTAATAATGGCTGCACAGACAGACAGTCTCCACTATTTGTAAACAGAATCCGACCTCCCACACCTCAGCTTGGCGACATATGCTCAACGAACATTGGGAAACAAAGAAAGCAAAGATAGAACAAGACTCGGGGAGAGAGAGAGAGAGAGAGAGAGAGAGAGAGAGAGAGAGAGAGAGAGAGAGAGAGAGAGAGAGAGAGAGAGAGATCTGGTGGAATAGCTGGAAAATATCGGATGTTTTAGGAACAGGAAGAATCTCGACTGAAAGAAGCGTTGGCGTGAATCCGGAAGCGGAACTGTTTGACAGGAAGTAGAATGGAAGTCATTCACCAGCGCACTAGGCGAAGAAAGGCATGGACAGATTCTTTCGGGGTCTTGTTTATTGTTCTTCCGTTCGAGTCTTTACGGTATTGCCATAGGCATATGTTTGTGTCTGAAATAGAATACTCTCTAAGACAGAGCCGTTAGCTATTTTGACGTAGCTATTATAAGCAGTAAATGTCTACTAAAACAAAACAAAAATAAAAAAATAAAAAAATAAAAGATTTTTTTGAAATGTTACAGAGAGAGAGAGAGAGAGGAGAGAGAGAGAGAGAGAGAGAGAGAGAGAGAGAGAGAGAGAGAGAGAAGATGCTGTAGATGTGAATCAGATAAAACAACAAAACACTCATAAATCTAATGACGAAGAAAGCATACACCGTTCCATTTAGACATGCCGCAAGTAAGTAAGTAAGTAAGTAAATTGGTGTCTTATGCCCAGTCAACCAGTGCGGTTATATCAGGGCGATAGAAATGTCGCAGGGATCCTGCACAGCTTCACTTGTCAGATAAATGCTTTGTAAAACTGCAATGACGTAAAGGGGCGTGAAAGAGAGTGAAAGGTACGGTTATATCAGGGCGAGAGTGAAAGGTATATTGTAATGGATGGATGCATGTTTCTGAATAAATGCCCCACAAAGATGTGCTTGGCAGCAAAAACAAAACAAAACAAAAAACAAGGAAACAAACAAACAACGACAACAAAACAAACAAACAACAACAACAACAAATCGCAGGAATAATTATAGAGGCTCGTTGCTTTGTGGGAGACCGGAAGAGACGTGACAACAGAAACATCAGGAGGCGTGCACGACGTTGTGTATACCATGGAGAGCTGCAGAGGTTTGTTTGGGGATCGGGAGGCTAGAGAACACACACACACACACACACATATACACACACACGTACGCACGCACGCACGCACGCACGCAGGCACACACACACACACACACACAAGCGTGCACGCACGCACACACACACAAGCACACACACACACAAGCACGCACGCACGCACACACAAACACACACACACACACACACACACACACACACACACACACACACACACACACACACACACACACACACACACCACTGGCGCAGTAGAAACACCAGATGCACATTTTCACGAAGTTAGAAATATCGCAGATCGTTTAAACAAAGAAGCGTGTTGGCTTCAACAGCAACAACAAAAATCAACAACTGGCAAAACAAACAAGCTTAACAATAACAACAACAACAGAAAGATTTCTACGTCCGCGGTACCAACGGCGAAGCCCTAGGGGGGAGCTTGGGTGGTGGTGGTGGGGAGTGTGTGTGTGTGTTGGGGGGGGGGGGGGGGGGTGTCGAGGGTTAGAGAAGAGGGGGAAGACAGCGTAATGGAAACGAAAGCCTGCTCACCGTCCTCGCCTTTGCTCACCTTTTTTTTCTTTCTCCAACTGTCGCCTGCTCACCCCCATTACTGTGGCAACACCGCTCGCTTGCCCTCGCGTGCATCGCACGTGCATCGACCGTTGTCTCTGCTAAACGGCTCGCTGCGAAACCTCCTATCATTAGCCGTTTCTGCCAAAACGGAGCTTTTCTGTCCCGAAAATAGCCTGATCTCGTTTTTAACCCTGATCAGGATTGCTTTTTTATTTGTCTGTTGTCGTTGTTTTCTTTTTCGGGTGGGTGGGTGGTAGTTTTGCGTTTTGATCCCTCCTCCTGCCGCCCCGCCTCCCCCTCTCTCCTCGCCGCCACCCCCAGCCACCACACACACACCACCACCCACACAACAGCACACGACACACACACACACACACACACAACACACACACACACCCACACACACACACACACACACACACCACACACACACACACACCCACACACACACACACACACACACACACACACACACACACACACACACACACCACACACACACACACACAGCACACGCACACCACACACACACACACACACACACACACACCACACACACACACACACACACACACACACACACCACACACACACACACGCACACGCACGCACGCACACACACCACACACACACACACACACACACACACACACACACACACACACACACACACACACACACAACCCCATCCCGCTCCTCATCCCAGTCTGTTCTCTTTCTGAAAAGACGAAAAGAGTGTAAGAAAAGCGAAACGCCGAGGGTCTGTTTGTATTGCTGTCTAGTCGATGGTGCCGTGACATAAGAACAATAATCGATTTAAAACCATGAAAGAACCTGTCAAATTTTAATGGGCCCTCCAAATTGCAGTAAAGTTCTGGTTATTGCCAAACTAATCTAAACGACGAATTAACGCTGCTATTTTCAGACAGCGTATTCGCTAAACGAATTTACCTTTTGATAGCAGCAGCAGCAGCAGCAGCACCACCACCACCACCACCACCACCACCACCAACAACAACAAGACACATACGCACACCTCCAGGTTGCAAAGGGCTGCAAATTTTGAATTTTGGCAAGATTGGCCAAAGATACACCTCATCGAGGATGCATTCGGTGGCGAACGCCGTTCGCACGTAATCAGGGAGTGATGCTTCAGTTTGGCGGTGACACAATCTCGTCAAACGGTCCAGATAAGGCCCGCCAAAGGAGCGGCAAATGGACTTCCTTCAGAGCCACTTGCCAATCTCCTCTGGTTTCAATGGTTCCCATTGTGACACTGGAACCCCTGCTCGTCCTTCAACACCAGTCGTTTAATCTTGAATTTTAATCACTGAGTAAATGCAGGGTGTGTCTTTTTCTTCTCTTTTTTCCCCCACTTGTGAATCCGTTTTCCTGTTTTGTTGTCTTCTTTACTGTTGCTGATACTACTACTACTACTACCACTGCTACTACTGCTACTGCTGTTACTACTACTACTACTACTACTGCTGCTACTGCTGCTGTTACTACTACTACTACTACTACTACTACTACTACTTCGACGATGCAGGGTGTTTTTTCCCCACTTGTGAATCCGTTTTCCTTGTTTTGTTGTCTTCTTCTTTACTGTTGCTGTTACTACTACTACTACTACTACCACCACCACTGTTACTACTAATACTGCCACTACTACTACTGCTACTGCTGCTGCTACTACTGCCACTGCTGCTACCGCTGTTGCTTCTGCTGCTACTACTACTACTACTACTTCGACGATGTAGGGTGCTTTTTTCCTCTTGTGAATCTATTTTGTTTGTTTTGTTGTCTTCTTCTTTACTGTGTGCTGTTACTACTACCACTACTACTACTACTACTACTACTACTACTACTACTACTTCGACGATGTAGGATGCTTTTTTTCCTCCTGTAAATCTGTTTCGTTTGTTTTGTTGTCTTCTCGACTGGGCGTAAAAAACCAAGTTACTTATTTTGTTGTCATCTTCTTTACTGCTGCTGTTACTACTACCACTTCCAGTAATTGCCGTACACCTTTTCTTGTTTCGATATATAGTTTAATATTACTCATCGCTACCCGTACGGGTTGACTGGGCGTAAAAGTACCACGACTTTTTTATTCACTCGTTTCTCAACCAACCTGAACTGTGCGAGATCTGATTTCCTATGCTTCCAGTCGAGTAATAGACGATTTCCGGAAATAACAGGCAAAGATAATTTGACAGCGTTTTCTTACTCCGGGAGAGTGAAGTCCCCTGAATGGAGGCGGCAGCTAAGAAGAGCCGATCTGCGACAGTTTTAGATCTTCAGGCATGGACCTATTATAATTTATACTAGACTACCAGCTGGGGAACCTACTATCCGATCTGCATGATCCCCACGAACAATGAGCGCTTGATCGGCATTTCTGATGCCTTTTCTGCCTTTGTTTACGGGTATCCGTCATCTTGCCCACGTGCTCAGTGTACCCCCAACAAAAGCGTGACTACTCTGCGCTACACCCGCAGGCGTGGACCTGTATATATATAGGTCTGTATATATAGGCACTTACCGAGTGCAGTCCCCTGGATTTCCGAAGATGGTCTATTGCCACGCACTTTTTCTTGTTTCGATATGTAGGTTAATGGTACTCATCGTTTCTCAACCAACACGACCTGTGCGGGGTCGCTTGATTCCGCATACAGCCAGCAGAGTAATTGCATGCACGCTCCTTTTTCTTATTTTGATATGTAGGTTATACGTACGTTAATGGTACTCGCCGTTTCTCAACCTACCCGACCTGTGCGGGGTCACCTGACTCCCCATACATCCAGTGGAGTAATTACCATGCTCCTTTTCATGTTTCGATATGTAGGTTAATGGTACTCATCGTTTCTCAACCAACCCGACTTGTGCGGGGTCGCCTGATTCCACATACATCCAGTGGAGTAATTGTATGCACCTTTTCTTGTTTCGATATGTAGGTTAATGGTACTCCTCGAGACCCGTACCGGTTGACTGGGCGTAAAAACAAACAAACAAACAAATAAAAAACGAAAACAAAACAAAAACAATTAACTTACTCGTTTCTCAGCCAACCTGATCTGCGCGAGATCTGATTTCTCATGCTTCCAGTCGAGTAATTGCCACACACCTTCTCTTGTTTCGATATGTAAGTTAATGTTTCTCCTCGCTAACCGTTCTGGTTGACTGGGCGTGAAGACCAAGTCATTTGCTTACTTACTTACTTACTCGTTTCTCAACCAAACCGATCTCCTGACTCCCCATATATCCAGCGGAGTGGCATGCACGCTCCTTTTCTTGTTTCGACATGTAGGTTAATGGTACCCGTCGTTTCTCAACAGCGATAACAACAACGATTTGTGCGGGGTCGCCTGACTGGTACCATTAACATACATCCAGGTTATATGTAGGTTATACTCGCCGTTTCTCAACCTACCCGACCTGTGCGGGGTCGCCTGATTCTGCATACATCCAGTGGAGTAATTGCGTGCACCTTTTCTTGTTTCCATCTGTAGATTAATGGTACTCGTCGTTTCTCAACCTACCCGATTTGTGCGGGGTCGCCTGACTCCCCATACATCCAGTGCAGTAATTGCATGCACCTCTTCTTGTTTCAATAATTTTATGTAGATTAATGGTACTCGTGGCTACCCATACCGGTTGACTGGGCGTAAAAAACAACAACAAAGTAAGTAAACATGGTGCTTAATGTCCACAGAAACCATAAGGCTTATTAGGGACGGGGAGAAGGTGGGGGGGGGTGAAGGTGGGGGGAGAGGGAGATTATATACCTATCGCTACACTGTCACCACCAGAATGATTCCTGCATTAAGATGGGCAGCGATGAGAGCCATTTTAACGTTTCGGTAGAAAGTGATGGACTAAGTCACAAGACGGTGTCCACAAACCACAACCTTTTTTTGAAGAGAAAGGAGAGCCGAAGCGGTATCGAACCGAGGTCCTTCCGCTTACCAGCCTCGGGTGAGCCAAACCGGCTCACTAAAACAACAACCAAAAGACAAGTTACTTACTCGTTTCTCAGCCAACCTGATCTGTGCGGGGTCGCCTGACTGCCCATACATCCAGTGGAGTAATTGCAGGCACGCACCTGGCCGTCCCTCCGCCACCCGGCAGGTGTCAGCGCCTCCCGGAACAAACAGCCGAAGGAAATCCACGGGCCGCGGTATCAGTTTGGACCGTTGATCATGTAACCAATTTGCGCCTCCTAACAGTCAGTTTTATGCCCCTGAACACTCTTAATTGACTTAGTGAAGAGGGGGCGGGGAATGGCAGCCTTTTTCTAATCGGTTTCTCGTGTCCTCGATAATTGGCTGAATATATCACGGTTACGTCTGTTAGCTTTTTCTTTCTTTCTTTCTTTTTTTGCCATAACGAGCACCAAGGACATCGGAGAAAGGGATCTAGGGATGAAGATGTCAGCTAGGGAGCGAGTTAATTCAGCTGGCACCGTGGGAGGGAGGAGGGAGAGAGGAGGGAGGTGTGCATGCATCAAGTAAGGGGGCGGCCCCAAGAACGGCGAAAGCTGCAGGTTCCATAACAATCCGGTTCTGCAGCCAGCTGCAATACAATAAGCTGCATCCATTAGCGGTGTCGTGAAGTGTAATGCAATGCGCAGACTGCTCTCTGCATCGCGAGCTGCCCCGCAAGAATAAGATATTGTTCCCCGCGCCAAGCAGGGATAGCTCAGTGGTTAGTACGCCGGAGCTCGTGATTGAAAGGTCGCGGGTTCGAGTCCCGGCAGGAGCGGCGGGAGAATTTTAAAAAAAATCCAGGGTCAGGTTTCTGTACTGACTCTTATTTCGGTGTCCGTTCTACTCCCGTACTACCGCAGTAGCACGTCAAAGATCCCGGTCATTCTGCCAACGGTGCAGGTGGCAGGCTACAGCTAAACACGCATGCACCTTACGTTTGTGGCTTTGCATGAAGTGATGTGACATGGTGCATGGTTGCATGGTGTCCACAGAACGTGCCGAGACGGCAGCAGTTTCACGTGGCACCAGCTATGTAACAACCAAACAGCACTGTAAGTAGGCAACACCCTTTCGGTGGATATTTTAAAAAAAAACGCGTTATTAAAAGCTAGTCACTCATTTAGAATAACATGCGACATAAGCGCAGTGAGTCTGCTCGAGAGCGGAGAATAGCGCTATGTAAAAGCGATCAACAATAACAGAATATGCCGCAATATCGCTCTGGGGCAAAACACTTTTAAAGAGGCTTCTGTAAAAGCGTGTATTGCTGGCAACCCTTTGCTTATATTGCTGCTGCTGTTATAATGATAATGATAATAATAATAATAATAATAATAATAATAATAATAATAATGTACATTTATCATGCGCTCATCAACGCCCTGAGCGCTGACATCATACATATTAACCTACATATGATATTCTATACACATGTAGAGCATAGTCCTACCAAAACAATTTACATAAAGTATTAAAAACAAAACACACAAAAAACGCACTACTAACACACACACACACACACACACACACACACACACACACACACACACACACACACACACACACACACACACACACACACACACACACACACTGACTAGCAGAAACTGGGTACTGATATTAGTTAGGATGGAAATACTGTGAGAAGAGGAAGGTTTCGAGTTTGGCTTTAAAAGATGACAGGGTTGAGCAGTGTCTAAGGTCTTGTGGGAGTGAATTCCAAATGTGGGGTCCAAAGCAAGAGAAGATGCGAAAGCCATGAGTCTTGCGTTTGTATTGTTGGATTTCCACCATGCGGGTGTCAGAAGAAGAGCGTAGTGTACGAGACAGAGTGTAGACATGCAGCAGTTCAGAGAGGTAGGCAGGACCAGAACCATTTATAGCACTGAAACACATTCAAGCGACTTTATACTTAATACGTTCTGAAATGGGAAGCCAGTGCAGTTTTTCCAGGAGAGGTGTTGAGTGGTGGTGACGGGGTGCCAAGAGAACAAGTCTTGCAGCAAAGTTCTGAATTTTCTGTAGAGGTTGGATGACATAATTATATTGCTGCTGCTGTTAATTCTGCGGCTACAATTACTACTACTACTAAGACACTGCTGGGGAAACCTCACGGGAAATTTGACAAACAGAACCTGGGGATGATCGTGGGCGTCATTATATGACAACGGTACTCGAAATCCAGTAAGCATGATCAAAATATCGGTTGATTCTGCACAGGGGAATCTTAAAGGGGACCCGAATCGAAACGCTAGTTGAAAACCAAACCTGAAACAGGGATGACTGCTAAAGTTCTGAAACAAGATCCAAACATATAAACGACTGAAGGGAACGCTAATTTAAATGACATAAAGAACTCCCCCCCCCCCACCCCCCCAAAAAAAGAAGAAATATGTGGGAATTTTCGGGCAACTGAAGAAATTCCAGGTATTTTTATGCATTGGCATTTTACCAGCCCCGAACCTTCAGTCTGGAATCACAATACCGAGAAAGCCAAATAAAATGTTATGCATAGTTTACTTGTTTATGCGATGGATGGGGACACGCGCCAGTTATTTTGGGAGGTTTCACGATTTCTGTCAATAGCCTTTATTTTGTCAATTTAATTGCGTGTTATATTTTATACCAAGTGACGAAATAGGGAAAAATACAAATTAATTCCGAAGACTTCCTGGCTTTGGATAACAGTTTCTTTCATATTTACTCTTGGTCTCATCGATTTGATTGCGTGTTGTAGCAAAAAGATCGACCAAAATGGGGACAAGGAAGAATTAATTCCGAAGATTTCGTGGCTTTGATGACAACATTTTTCTCTTGGTCTCGTCGATTGAATTGCGTGTTGCAGCCAAAATGTCGACGGAATCAAAAGGACAGCGGCGGAAATCAAACTGCTCTGTCTGATCAATGGCCACGGCATTATATCAACACACCCGGCGGCAATACACTGGAAGCTGAGGATGATGATGATGATGATGTTAATTAACAGTGGGGTCTTAGAGCGTCCGTTCTCAAATGAGCCCTAGGCGCGTACATTTCATACTGAAGTTACCCCCCCTCCCCCACAAAAAAATAAAAAATAAATAAATAAAAATAATTAAAGCAAGAAAACAACATAAACAAACAAACCAATTTTTTATTATTTATTTATTAAATCGAAGTGAAAAAATAATAAAAATAAAGAAATCCGACATCATAACACAATATTAACATACACGAATTTCTCATCAAACATCGCCCACCCACCCCCGAACAGAGACACGCACATACATGCATTCCCCCCCCCCCCACCACCACCACCCCCCCCCCCCCCTCCCCACACACACACACATTCACCTGAGTAGGCTGGAGACAATTGGAAGTGTTAGGAGTAACAGACAGAAAATGATATCGACAGGGAATGGCGTAAGTTTAACCCTAAAGCTGGAGCTGCCTGTTTCCCACTTCTTTTTTGCCGATTCCGAATCGCTGTGCACCATAAGCATAGGCATACAAATGCACTGGCGTATATACATACATACAGTAATTGTATTGTAAGAAATAACTCCCCGAAGAAGGCAGTTGTTCCGAAAATTTTGAACATTTTAAAAACCAACTTTGTTTGTTTGTTTGTTTATTTTCTTCTTCTTCTTCTTTGAATTTCTATAAGCAAAAGGAGTCAAGAAACGCTTCTGAATGAGAAAAATGTTTACGGCAAAGATGGAAAATGCGAACTCACAAACGCACACACACACACACACACACACACACACACACACACACACACACACACACACACACACAAAACCCCACCCTCTTCCTCTCTTTTGAGAGGAGTACGTACGTGTGGCATTCCTGGCCCATCTCTCGTGCAAGGATCTCCCGCGACAACTGTTGCAACCGAGGTGGGGTGATGCTATGGGGAACCCGGTTTCTTTTTGATCTGATTAGAAAAAGCCCTGAAGGTGGGAAGAGAAAAGCCTTGAGGTGAGCTGTTTTTCTCATCGTTCATCTAGAATGAGCACTTGCAGATGCTTTGAGCATCCTGTAAAGGGAGATGCTGGTCCCAGAACAATGGCGGACGGATCTTAAGGGGAATAAAACGGTTGGTTTTTGCTCGGTTGAAGTACGTTTTTTTGGGGGGTGGGTGGGTAGGGGGTAGGCTACCTTTCTGTATCTTCCTCTGTGGGTGGTGGCTTCAGTTTGGCACACACGCCTTTTCGGTGATGCGTCTTCAAGACCAGTATGACATTTTCGTCGTGCCCTCCCCCCTCGGGAAGTTGTGGGCGAAAGCTTGCTTTCGTTATGACATGATCGGGAAACCATACTTTCTCTCCCCTTGCAGTGCTATAAAAAATGAACACCTTGCGGTTTGGGATAAAAACAACAATTTGTTTGGTAAGTGTTTTGGCCCGAGTGGTTTTGCAGAAGGTATATATCTTAGTTTTTACCCCGTTGGCGGCTTCTTGTATAGACCCACTTCGCGGTCACAGTAATTGTTTCATGCGTGAGAGAGAGAGAGAGAGAGAGAGAGAGAGAGAGAGAGAGAGAGAGAGAGAGAGAGAGAGAGAGAGAGAGAGGAGGGGGGAGAGAGAGGGGGGGGGAGAGAGAGAGAGATGGGGGTTGGAAGAGAGAGTGAGACCAGGTGAGAGAGAAAGTGAGAGACCTAGGGTGACGGGAGAGAGAGAGAGGTGGAGAGAGAGGGCGAGAAAGAGAGGGGGAGAGATAGGAGAGAGAAATATGGGGGGGGGGGGGAAGAGAGAGATGCCTGGTGGGAGGGACAGTGAGAAACAAGAGAGAGAGAGAGAGAGACAGAGAGAGACAGAGAGACAGAGAGAAACAGAGAATTGTATATTCTGTTCCTCTTTTAATGACATATAATTTCTTTTATCTATACGCCCGTAGCAGGTATCCGGCCGTACCAGTTGCGATAAAAGTTTCTAAAACGAAGAAAAGAAACAGGAAGACAAAAATCAGACGAATGATAGATAGCCTGAAGGCGGTTAAAAAATATAATAACGACACAGCACCTCTGTTGGTATATTCTTCGTCGTAGCTATAGGCTAGTTGCCAGTGTACCGCTGTTGGTGCACATCTCCTTTGCAGCTTCTTAGCTTCTTGGCCTGCTCTGTCGGGGTTTCTATCTGTCGATGTGCATCGCTGTCGACGTTTGTCTTGGTGCCCCTATTTGTCGGTGTGCCTCTTAGATATCTGTGTATCTCTGTATCGGTGTGTCTCTTACTGTGTATCTATCTGTCGGTGTACTTCCTACTGTGTATCTCTGTATCGGCGTGTCTCTCTCTCTTACTGTGTGTCTGTCTGTCGGTGTACTTCTTACTGTATATCTCTGTATCGGTGTGTCTCTTGCTGTGTATCTGTCTGTCGGTGTACTTCTTACTGTGCATCTCTGTATCGGTGTGTCTCTTATTGTGTATCTATCTGTCGGTGTACTTCCTACTGTGTATCTCTGTATCGGTGTGTCTCTCTCTTACTGTGTGTCTATCTGTCGGTGTACTTCTTACTGTATATCTCTGTATCAGTGTGTCTCTTACTGTGTATCTATCTGTCGGTGTACTTCTTACTGTGTATCTCTGTATCGGTGTGTCTCTTACTGTGTATCTGTCTGTCGGTGTATCTCTTACTGTGCATCTCTGCATTGGTGTGTCTCTTGTTAACTGTATGTGACTGTCTGTGTTTCTCTTACTGTATATCTCTCTGATGATGTACCTCCTATTATGTACCACTCTGTCGGTGTTCATCTCCCTGTGTATTACTATGTCGATGTACCTCTCACTAGCTGTGTATCACTCAGTCGGTGTACCTCTTATTGTGTATCACTCAGTCGGTGTATCTCTTACTGTGTATCACTCAGTCAGTGTATCACTGTCGATGTACCTCTCACTAGCTGTGTATCACTCAGTCGGTGTACTTCTTATTGTGTACAACTCTGTCGGTGTACCTCTCACTGTGTATCACTATGTCGATGTACCTCTCACCAGCTGTGTATCACTCTGTCGGTGTGCCTCTCACTAGCTGTGTATCACTCTGTCGGTGTGCCTCTCACTAGCTGTGTATCACTCAGTCGGTGTACCTCTTACTGTGTATCACTCAGTCGGTGTACCTCTTACTGTGTATCACTCTGTCGGTGTACCTCTTACTGTGTATCACTCTGCCGGTGTACCTCTTACTGTGTATCACTCTGTTGGTGTACCTCTTACTGTGTATCACTCAGTCGGTGCACCTCCTATTGTGTATTATTGTCGGTGTACCTCTTATTGCGGTATCACCGTCGGTATACCTCTTACTGTATATAGCTGTCCGTATACCTCTTATTGTGTCAGTATCACTCAGTCCTGATTTATCAGCGGCTTTTTTACGTGTAGATTTTCAGTCTGTTGGCCACATAATATGTGCGGCGGGAAGGGTGTAGCTGTTTTAATGGCGGATGGGTGGGTTCGTGCAACTGGCGGAAGCGGTGAAATCACTGCGCGTTTGGCGGTAGCATTCTTTGGACATTCGTGTAGTTCCGCAGAGGAATCTTTGTTATCCTGACGTCAGCTTATCTTCACGTCTGATCGGCAATCAGCGGGAGCAGACGACAGGTGTGTAAAGACGTTGAGCAACATTAGTGGCTGCAAAAATCCTGTGGCGGGTTCAGCGAAATGTGTCTGACATCTCTCTCTCCCCTCTGTCTCTGTCTCTCTGTCTGTCTGTCTCTCTCTCTCTGTCTCTCTCTCTCTTCTCCCCCTCTCTCTCTGTCTGTCTGTCTGTCTGTCTCTCTCCCTCTGTGTGTGTGTGTGTGTGTGTGTGTGTGTGTGTGTGTGTGTGTGTGTGTGTGTGTGTGTGTGTGTGTCTCTCTCTCTCTCTCTCTCTCTCTCTCTCTCTCTTTCTCTGTGTCTCTGTCTCTGTCTCTATCACCCTCACTCTCAGCCACTTTGTCTCTGTCTGTCTGTCTGTCTGTCTCTGTCTCTCTGTCTGTCTGTCTCTCTCTCTCCTCCCCTCCCTCCCCCCCCCCTCTGTGTCTCTCTGTCCCTCTCTCTCTCTCCCCCTCTCTCCTCTCTTCTCCTCCCCCCCCCTTTCTCCCTCTCTGCGTGTGTGTGTCTCTCCCTCTCTCTCCCTCTCTGTCTCTGTCTCTCACCCCCGCCCCCTCCCCGTCCTTTTCTCTGTTTATACCTCTGTGTTTCCCTCTCTCTCTCTTTGTCTCTGTGTTTCTCTTTGTAGCTGTCTCTTTTGATTTGTATCCACCGTCAGCCCTTCTCTCTCTTTGCCATCTCTTTCTGTTTCTCAAACACTTGCTCTTTCCGGTTCTTCTATGAGCTGCATCTCTTTTAGTCTTCATCTACTCCCCCCCTCCCCACTCTCTTTCTCCCTCCCTCCACCCTAGCTTACGTTTTCACTTGTGTATGTGTTAAGAGAGAGAGAGAGAGAGAGAGAGAGAGAGAGAGAGAGAGAGAGAGAGAGAGAGAGAGAGAGAGAGAGAAAGGCACAGGCCTCATCTCACCCAGTCTAGGTTGGCCTCCGTATTCGACAGTAAGATCAGAAAGATTGCGGCCTCATCTAACAGTCCAATTTGCAGACGCACGCAACACTTGCCACATCCTCTTTGTAGCTAGACTATCAGACACGTACAACACAATAACCGACTGAACGTTCAACTAGCGGTATGACTCAGCGGAGACTATGTTCTCCGCTTGCCATAGCGTGACTGCGTTCACCGCCTGACTCAGCGGAGACTATGTTCTCCGCTTGCTATAGCGTGACTGCGTTCACCGCCTGACTCAGCGGAGATTATGTGAACCGCTTGCTATAGCGTGACTGCGTTCACCGCCTGACTCAGCGGAGATTATGTGAACCGCTTGCTATAGCGTGACTGCGTTCACCGCCTGACTCAGCGGAGACTGTGTGAACCGCTTACCATAGGGTGACTGTATTCACCGTTTGACTCAGCGGAGACTGTGTGAACCGCTTGACATAGCGTGACTGTATTCACCGTTTGACTCAGCGGAGACTGTATGAACCGCTTGACATAGCGTGACTGTATTCACCGCCTATCTCAGCGGAGACTATGTGAACCGCTTGGTATAGCGTGACTCTATTCACAACTTGACTCAGCGGAGACTGTGTGAACCGCTTACCATAGCGTGACTGCGTTCACCGCTTGGTTCAGCGGAGTCTGTGAAGAACTTGAATTAGCGGAGACTTTGAAGCGCCTGAGTCAGTGGAGACTGACTAACGCGCTTGACTGAACAGAGGCTGCACCGCTTGACTTAGCGGAATCTATGTTAACCGCTTGGTACAGCGCACCCACGCAACGTGCGGACACACACACACACACACACACGCGCACACAGCGCACGCACACGCCACACACGCACCACACGTACGCCCACACCACACACCACGACGCACATACACCAACACCACACACACACACACACACACACACACACACACACACACACACACACACACACACACACAGCACACGCATGCACGCGCCCACCCACACACATACAAACTCCTCTCTCTCTCTCTCTCCTCCTCTCACCACACACAACACACACACACACACACACACACACACACACACACACACACACACACACACACACACACACACACACACACACACACACACACACACACACACAGAGGCACGCACACACAGAAGAAAAAGTAAAAATAAACGTGATTCCTCTCGAAAGTGAACTTTGGCACTTGCTCCGATTGGCAATGAAAGGGCAAAATTTATTTCCCCAGCCTTGTTTTCGCGCCTGATCAAAGTGACGACGCGTGTTTTTGTTTCCCTCCCCTCATGCACGGAAATCCGGAAGGCGCTCTGCTGACCCCCACCCTTCACCCTAACGTTCACAATCAGACCCCGTCAATAGGGCCGCAATCTGAAAATATTTTCCGCGGGGATCTTTTACCGATTTCCTGACGCAACCGACAGCTAGTTCGGCATGAAGATTGTCCGCTTATTTTCGCCCCGTGTAGCCGAAAAATAAACGGAGGATTGGTTCATTGATGACAACCCCTTCCTCACTTTAGGGGTAGGGAAGCGAAGAAGGAAGGGAGTGGGTCAGGGGGACTTTTAGGGTGCTGTTGTGGCAAGATCGTGAGAGGACACTAAGGCGTAAACCGGCCCATGAAACGCCGATGTCTTTGCATGGCGGAGCTGTGATCAGACGGGCAATATACTACGCCCTAAACTGCGACTTTAACGTCCCTGACAAGTCGCTGACAAGACGAGAATTACACTAGAAGGAGATTCGCTCGGATCAGCCGTCATTAATAAGGAGTAGTAGTAACTTGGTGTTTTACGCCCAGTCAACCATTACGGTTACATCAGGGCGATATTAGTAAGGAGGAAAAAGTGACTGGTGTATGCGTTATAAACGCCAGGATTCCACGGACGCGCATTGTGGGAGGTGTGTTACACAAACTATAAGAGCTGGGCGCACCACCGTCTAGACAAAGTAAAGTTTGACCTTTAAGATTAGTTCTTTATGGATGTTTAAGAGCCACCTATCTACCGCGTGTGGCGCACCGTCTACCACGTGAATTTTCTCAGGGTGAAACACGGTTAGGTTACTTCGTACCTGAAGCCCGGTCACTGCGAATTAAGGTCACACCAAGAAGGAACAGTTTGCCAGAATGAGATACAAGTCTGACCTACTGTTCACGACACACCTTCCTTCCCGCTAGAAGACGGCTGGGAATCAGTTAGTTAGTCAGTCAGTCAGTCTGTCGGTCAGTCGGTCGTTCGGTCAGTTAATTAGTTAGTTAGTTAGTTGACTGGGCGTAAAACACCAACTTACTTACTAGTTCAGTAGTTGGTCGGTCGGTCGGTCGGTCGGTCGGTCGGTCGGTCAGTCAGTCAGTCAGTCAGTCAGTTAGTCAGTTAGTTAGTTAGTTAGTTGACTGGGCGTAAGACACCAACTTACTTACTAGTTAGTTAGTTAGTCGGTCGGTCGGTCGGTCGGTCATTCAGTCAGTCAGTTAGTCAGTTAGTTAGTTAGTTAGTTAGTTAGTAACTGGATTGTAACATCCTGTCAACCGCACATGGTCACCACGGGACGATCGAACTCTGCCATTAACAGATGCACATTTCAAAACTCTTCTCATATATAAACCCTTTCTCAAGTCAATCCACAAAGCCAGTCCCTACGCAAACATTAAACAAAACATACATACACAAACATAAAACACACGTTTTCGAAGAGTTAGTCTCTTCAATATTACCCCTACTAAAAGAGCACATAAGGCTAGGACATGCTGGTATCGTCGCCCATTCCGTCTAATTTATCGATACCTGATTAAAGAAAAATGTAACAAAGGAATGGACACAAACAATTAAAAATTAAAACAAACGTTATATAAATGCTTGACAGCAATTACTAGTGCCATAATATGGCAGCAAGCTGAACATACCATCTACCAACAGTCATTTCGTAGCTCCTGAATAAGAGCCATACAAAAAAGCCCAACTCTGAAAGAAAAATGTTTCAGTTATCTGGGGAAAAAGGCAGGAGAAAGGACGTTGACCGAATCGCGAAGGCCGCATAGAAAGGCAAACAATCCTGGCAACAGGCGAAGCATACAAAGCTATGTTCTGACCTATTCAGAAGGGGGAATCTTTGATAGCCCTGGGTTCTCCGGAGAAAAGGGGCGTTAACTTATTCTATGTCCGCGGTGTCCCCCTACCCCCACCCACCCGCCCTCGTCGCATGAGCACGTCCAACCCCCAACCCCGCTCCTCCCCGCCCCCATCGCGTAAGTACGTTTGAGATTTATTTTCAGACAGGCCGAAGAACCAAACTGAGACTTAGTCTTCAGCCGGCGAGTAGTAGACAAGGATCAAGCCAAGCGGCTTTCTTTAAAACAGCTGAAAAGACGTGGGATCCTGTTCACGGGATAAGCTCCCTTTTAAAGTCTGACTGACGGATTTGGTTCCGAACGCTGATATCGCACTGTCGCTTTCAATGTCCTTCACGCTTTGTCCCAGACACAAGACATCGGTAGCTGAATATACGGGAACTCTGTCACGAAGAGCACACCGGGTTTGTCGTCACCTCTCTGGTTCGTTCCGACGGGGACATTGGGCGCATGGGTTCAATGTATGCCACGGTCTATACTGGTTCCACCGGGCCCTGAATCGTGTCTCGCAGCGGTGGATCTTGGGAGGGAGGAAGGGGTGATGTGTGTGTGGGTGGGAGGGGGGGAGGGGGGGGGGGGAAGTCATACAGACTGCTCTGTTTTTGGTCCTTCCTCGTGGTTCTGACAGTCTGGCAGAAAATTATCCATCGTCAAAGAACCTGCGTGGCGCCGTTTGGGCATGAACATGATCCAGGTGGTTGATTGGTGTTCAAAATCAATGCTCTGTCTTTTATGAGCCAGGATGATGTTCTGTAGATGACTAAAATGATCCACGTGGTTGACTGGTGTTCAAAGTCGGTGCTCTGTTTGCCTATGGCCCAGCTGCTGTTCTCAGAGTGACCAAAATGATCCACGTGGTTGACTGGTATTCAAAATCAAAGCTTTGTCTATTTATGAGCCAGGATGCTGTTCTGTAGATGACTAAAAGGATCCACGTGGTTGACTAGTATTGAAAGTCAACGTTCTGTCTATCGATGGCCAAATGTACTGTTCTGTAGGTGACCAAAATGATCCACGTGGTTGACTGGTGGTCGGAATCAACTGATGCTCAAAATCTATGCTCTGTCTCTACATGCGCCGTGCTGCTGTTCTATAGATGACTAAAATAATTGAAGCGGTTGACTGGTGTTCAAAATCAAGTATCTGTGTATATATCTATGACTCGGTCTGCGATTCTGTAGGTGGCTAAAATGATCCACGTGGTTGATTGGTGGTCAGAATCAATGCTCTATCTGTACAATTATATGCACCAGGCTGCTGTTCTATAGATGATTGAAACTATTCAAGTGGTTGACTGGTGGTCCAGAATCAATTGGTGTTCAAAATCAATGCTCTGTCTATATAATATTGTGCGCCGTGCTGCTGTTCTATAGATGGCTAAAATGATTCAAGTAGTTGACTAATGTTCAAAATCAGTTATCTGTGTATATATCTATGACTCACTCTGTAGTTCTATAGGTGACTGAAATGATCCACGTGGTTCACTGGTGTTCAGAATCAATGCTCTATCTGTAAAATTATATGCACCAGGCTGCTGTTCTATAGATGATTGAAACTATTCAAGTGGTTGACTGGTGTTCAAAATCAGTGTTCTATCTATGACCCGGGCTGTTGCTTTTTCAATAGGTGATCCCTGGGGCCCGAAATCGTGTTTCGCAGTTGTGTGTCTTGAGGGAATGGTGTGTGTGTGTGTGTGGGGGGGGGGGGGGGGGGGGGGGGGTGTCGGAGTGGGTGAGGGAGGGGACCCGTCAGACTACTTTGTCTTCATGGGTTGGACAGTCTGGCAGACGATTATCCATCGTTATAGAGTTGCGAGGCGCCGTTTTCGCACTAAAATGACTTAGGTTGACTGGCGTTCATAAGCAATGATATGTCTATCCGTCTATGGGCCAGACCGCTGTTCTCTGGTCCTGATGGGTCTGGCAGTCTGGCATTAGATTATCCACCGTCATAGGCTTGTCGCCGATATCGCCCTGATATGACCTGCGTGAGACTCTACTCCAGCTGTCTAACTCACAGACGGAACTCTGACAACTCTCTCTTCTTTAAACTTACACAGACAGAGACAGAAAGACAGACACGCACACACAGTTAAACAGAAACACAGACGCAGACACAGACAGACAGATAGACAGACAGACACACACACAGACACACACACACACACACACACACACACACACACACACACACACACACACACACACACACACACACACACACACACACACAGACAACAATAACAAGCAGCAGCAACAACAACAAAAACACCCTCAAACACAACCTGTCCAAAAAGGCTGTCTTCGTGTAAGAATTCATCAAACGTCTTACTGCTCTGTACACAGATTACGACTGACAGGGCTGATGCAGTACGTGTTATAGCTGCTTGGTCTTGATCTTGATCTTGATCTTGATCTTGTCGGTTACGTCGACTTGGGCCATGTCCTGGCATGAAATAATGTCGACGAAAAAATGGATGGTCATTCCACCGGCGCAGTCTGTGTGTGTCTGTATCCCTGTCTGTTTTTGTCTCTTTGTCCTTGTCTCTGTCGCTTTGTCTCATTGTTCCTGTCTGAGTCCGTCTCTCGGTCTGTCTGTCTCATGACTAGTGCTGTCTGCCATTTTCTATGTCTGTCCCTGTCTTTTTCTGTCTTTGTCTCTGTCTGCATCTCTCTCTCTCCCACCTTCCCTCTCTCTGTGCGAATATCTGTATGTGTGAATGTGTGGTGTATATAGTATATATATATATATATATATATATATATATATATATATATATATATATATATATATATATATAAGAGAGAGAGAGAGAGAGAGAGAGAGAGAGAGGAGAGAGAGAGAGAGAGAGAGGTTGTGTGTGTGTGTGTGTGTGTGTGTGTGTGTGTGTGTGTGTGGGGTGTGCCTGCGGGTTGTGTGTGTGTGTGTGGTGCGTGCGTGGTGCGTGCGTGCGTGGTGTGTGTGTGTGTGTGTGTGTGTGTGTGTGTCCGTGCGTTGCTCCCCACGGAACACTCAATCAACAATATCCTCAACATACGCACGAAGCTGGGATCAAGAGGCTTTCCCCGTGGCAGACACGGTTGGGTCTGTCTTCCTCCACACAGACGTTGACGTTGTGATGAGCTCTGCTAGGATCCCTCTCCAAAGACGCCGTAGGATATGTCCGCTGCCTTGAGCTCTTCAACATGGCGTCTGACCATCGCACTGGCAATCATCTTAATGTCTCGTGGGTTGTCTCGACCCTCCGGTCACGTCACAATGTTTCTCTTGAACAGCCAGAGGGTTTGTAACCGTGGGGTCCACCGCTCGTTGCATTTTATGTGCGAACCAGAAATCCGCCTGTTGCAAGGTTTGGCGTAATATACCGGCATGGACCGACATAATTATACGTTTTTGTTGATGTTGTTGGTCGCTTCTTCTTCTTTCTTTTTTATATTAAATTTTCACCACACTAGACATAAGTAAGTAAGTAAACATGATGCTTAACGTCCACAGGAACCATACGGTTTATTAGGGACGGGGAAAAGGGGGAGATAAGGGGATACGGGGGTGGGTGGAGAGGTAGATTCTGATTATAAACCTATCGCTACACTGTCACCACCAGAATGACTCCTGCATTAAGATGGGCAGTGATGAGAGCCATTTTAATGTTTCATTAACTGTGATGGACAAAGTCACAAGACAGTGTCCACGGACCACAACTTTTGAAGAGAAAGGAAAGCCGAAGCGGATTCGAACCGAAGTCCTCCTCTCTGCTTACCAGCCTAACGCCTTACCGCTAGGCCAAACCGGCTGACAATGTTACAAGTTACTTTGATCGCTTTTATATAGCGCTATTCTCCGCTCATGAGCAGACCGACTGCGCTCTTGTAGCATGTTATTCTAAATGAGCGACCGTAGCTCTTTTGTAGCGAGTTTTGAACATCCACCCTAGTGTGTGACTTACTACGCTGTTTGATCGCTGCATGGCTGGTGCCACGTGAAACGTTGCCGTCTCGGCGCGTTTTGTGAACACCATACAACCATGCACCATGTCACGTCACTTCATGCAAAGCCACGTACATGGGGTGCATGCATGTTTAACTGTGACCAACCACCTGCACTTTTGGCAGAATAACTCGGATCTTTTATGTTGGTAAACTCTACTACTGCGGTAACACAGGGATGGAACGGATACCGAAATAAGAGTCAACACAGAAAGCTGACCCCGGAAAAAGAAAATTTAAATTCTCCGGGACTCGAACCCACGATCTTTCGATCACGAGTCCGGCGCTCTAACCACTGAGCTATCCCCGCTCTCGTCGGTCCAAACGACAACCCTTCGCCTGCCTGGCAACCAGAGTTATGTTTGCGGCCATCATTCCAATAGCCTACAGGTCCAAACCAAACTCCATTCACTGGTTTACGACATCCTTCCTCCGACCACTGCCATAGTTGATTACGCCATAGGTATTGAAAAACTGTCAGCTAACGAACAGTTTTTCGATGATGCTCAAACGGCAGTAAGTTTGCAACTGACAACTCAAATTATATCAGATGTTTCTTTTATAACTGACCACGTTCCTTACGCCATCACAAATGAAACCAAAATCATTTGAATCGAGACGGGCCTTCTTTTTTTCTTCTTCTTTTTTTCTTTTTTCTTTTTTTATGCGGCGCGGATGCGTCTCGTGTTTACGTGGGTGCTATGCAGCTTCCACAGTCTTATTAGTACCCAGACCTTCGAATGGCGCTGACCGCGTCCGTGAGAGAGAGAATTTTATTCTTAATGTCCTCGGATGTCTTGGAGACATATTAGGGACAAACTGTACGAAACTCTTAATTCTAACTGTTGCGAGCAGAACTGGTTGGCTATAAGACGATTTAGTTTGGATTAGTCCACCTCTGTCGAGGGGACAAACCGCGTCCGTGGACAGCTGCGCAGAGATAAAGAGTGCCCCTTTAGTGGCGTAACCAATTCTGGTAGAGTTTGGAGGAAGGTGCCGGAAAGCGAAGATAGGAGTGTTGGTCCTAAAAATAAAAATAAAAACTTAAAAAACAAACAAACTCCAAGCACTGGTTTACGACATGTGCCGGAAAGCGATGCTCGGAGCGAGGGTCCAAACACGACCTTTGTTTTCCCAAGTGACATACAACACGAGGAGCAAACGTGTCGTTTCTTTCTTTTTTTCCCCGTTGCACGGTTATCACGGTTTCTTAGTGTGTGTGGGGGGGGGGCGGGGAGGGCGGGGGGAGGGGGGTCAGGCATCCAGAACATCGTCCTGATCGTACGTGCCACTCTTTCGTGACACTCTGGCTTAGGATCAACTCTTCAGTTCTGACGGGTGCAAGGCAGTTTTTCCTCACAGCCTGGCCTTACGAGTAAGTGTTCATTTCTGACGGGTGCATTCTATTCTTTCTTCACACACCTTACGATTAAATGTTCATTTTTGACAGGTGCGTGGCAGTTTTCGTTATAGTTTGGCCTTACGAGTAAGTGTTCATTTCTGACGGGTACATTCTATTCTTTTTTTTCCACACACCTTACGATTAAGTGTTCATTTTTGACAGGTGCGTGGCAGTTTTCGTTATAGTTTGGCCTTACGAGTAAGTGTTCATTTCTGACGGGTGCATTCTATTATTTTTTCACACACCTTACGATTAAGTGTTTATTTTTTACAGGTGCGTGGCAATTTTCGTTATAGTTTGGCCTTATGAGTAAGTGTTCATTTCTGACGGGTGAGTGATGTTCTTTCCTCACTGTCTTGGACTTATGATCACGTATTCATTTCTGACGAGTGTATGGCATTTTTCCCTCACAGGTTACGATTTAGTGTTCACTTCTGACGGGTGCACGATATTCTTTTCTCACTGTCTTGGATTTACGATCAGGTATTCATTTCTGACGAGTGTATGACTTTCTTTCCTCACAGTCTGGGATTTACGATTAAGTGTTCATTTCTGAAGGGTGCATGACATTCTTTCTGGATTTAATTTCTTGTTCATTTCTGACAGCATGGCATTCATTCATCACAGTTTGGCCTTAGGATAAAATGTACATTTCTGACGGGCACATTCTTTGCTAACTGCCTGGCCTTAATTACGTCTTCAGTTCTGACAGGTTCATGGCAGTCTTTCGTAAG
>JABMCL010000034.1:1122500-1140000 GCA_018857735.1 Alviniconcha marisindica | reverse complement strand
ATGGATGTAGAAATGCCTGTGCGGCCCCAGTCACATAACTGTAAGTCGTACGTAGTCGGAAGGGGAAAAGGCATGCACTTGCTACACCCACGGAGAAGTATGTGTGCGTTCCTTATCACACAGAGGTTATAGCCGGAAGGAAGGGAGACGAACAGTTCTCCAATGTGCATGACGAGGTGGATGCACCACATCCGTGCAGCCCAATCACACCACAGAAATTATCTCCGGAAGGAAAGAAGACAATCATCCAATGCACTCGGCGATGTGAAGCCGTTGGTGCGTTCCTCAGTAACGCCCCAGAAATTGTAGCCGGAAGAAAAGAAGGCAATCCTCTAATGTGCACGGAGAGACGAAGCCGTTAAATTGTGTGCGTTCCTTAATCACACCACAGAAATTGTCGCCGGAAGGAAAGAAGGCAATCGTCCAGTGCACATGGCAAGGTCAAGCCATTCATTCTGTGTGTTCTCAGTCACACTACAGAAGTTATATATAGCCCGAAGCTAAAAAGACTGTCGTCCAGTGTGCACGGAGTGGAAAAGCCATGTTGTGCGTTCTTCAATCACACCGGACAAATTGGAGAGGAAAGCACGGAGAGGAAAAGCCATTTTGTGCGTTCTTCAATCACACCAGAGAAATTGCAGAGGAAAAGCCATTTGTGCGTTCTTCAATCACACCAGAGAAATTGCAGAGGAAAAGCCATTGGTGCGTTCTTCAGTCACACCACAGAAATTGGAGAGCAAAGCACGGAGAGGAGAAGCCATTTGTGCGTTCTTCAATCACACCACAGAAATTGTCGCCGGAAGGAAAGAAGACAATCGTGGAGTGCGCATGGCAAGGTCAAGCCATTTGTGCATGACTAATCACAGGGAAGTTGTGGACGGAAGGAAAGAAGACGAATAATCCATGCACTCGCATGGCCGACAGGTCAGTTAATTATACCATTATTTTGTGCGTTCTTCGGTCACACCACAGAAATTTCAGCCGGAACAAAAGGAGACGCGGAACGGCGCAAACTAGAATTGTTCTGACAGTCCGTTGAATCTGAATCCTTCATCAAAACGAAACTACATACTTACAGTGCATAAATTAAACTTCCCTCATTCTGGACGCCAAATGTCACGGTCCTCCTTGTGGCACACAAAACACGTGGAGGCCACAATATCCGTGCAGCCCAATCACATCACAGAAGATGTATAGCCGGAAGGAAAGGAGACGGACAATCTTGTCTACGCACATGGAGAGGTCAAGCTATTTGTGAGTTTCCAATCACACCACAGAGGCTGTAGCCGTAAGGGAAAGAGAGGGAAGAGTCCTCAGTGTTGCCAGACGTGTGGAACGTGCTGTGACGTGTTTGCACTTCGTATTCACAACGAGGCCCGAACACGATGGATGGAAGGAGAGGAGTATTGGGCTAATGTTGAAATACTTTTGATCGCTGATGAATCCTTTTATTTTCATGGGGGTGGGGTGGGGGCAGATTTGTAAAGACCCTTTCTGCTTACCGGAAAAGAGGGTCAATGTGGTGACCACCCCCCCACCCCCCACACCCACTCGCCCCACCTACCCCGTCTCTCTCTCTCTCTCTCTCTCTCTCTCTCGGCTCTTCTCTGTTCCCCAGTCTCTCTCTCTCTCTCTCTCTTGAGCCTCTGGTTTGTCTCGCTGTCTGTCTCTCTGCTCTCCCTCTCTCTCTCTCTCTCTCTCTCTCTCTCTCTCTCTCTCTCTCTCTCTTCTCTCCTCTCGGCTCTTCTCTGTCTCAGTTTTCTCTCTCTCTTCTTTTGAGCCTCTGTGTCTCGGTCTCGGTCTGTCTGTCTCTCTGCCTGTCTCTCTCTCTTCCTCTCTCTCTCTCTCTCTCTCTCTCTCTCTCTCTCTCTCTCTCTCTCTCGGCTCTTCTCTGTTCCCCAGTCTCTCTCTCTCTCTCTCTCTCTTGAGCCTCTGTGTCTCGGTCTCGGTCTGTCTGTCTCTCTGCCTGTCTCTCTCTCTTCCTCTCTCTCTCTCTCTCTTGCTCGATCGCTCTCTCTCTCTCTCGGCTCTTCCTCTGTCCCCGAGGCTCATTCTCTCTTAAAAAACAAGTGTTGTAAAAGGAGAAGTTTCGGCATTTGGCTGTGTCTGAAGGGTGCTGCCATAGGTCATGACCAACTGTGTGCCAGTTCCACAGAACAGCTCGGAGGCAAAGTGACCGAGGTTTGTGTTTTTTCATCCTGACATTCGTCGGCTAGTGTTTTCTCGGTTCCGTCAGTATCCTGGCTCGATCCGGGTTCAGCGCTGCACTCCGTCTTTTAGTCTGGCGTGTCCGCCCCGGGTAAAGAAGAGTTCCGTCTCGGTTCAAACGGTTTGATGTGTGTGTGTGTGTGTGTGTGTGTGTGTGTGTGTGTGTGTGTGTGTGTGTGTGTGTGTTGTATGTGAGTGAGTGAGTGTGTGTGTGTGTGTGTGTGTGTGTGTGTGTGTGTGTGTGTGTGTGTGTGTGTGTGTGTGCATGAGTGAGTGAGTGAGTGAGTCAGTATGTGTGTGTGTGTGTGTGTGTGTGTGTGTGTGTGTGTGTGTGTGTGAGAGAGAGAGAGAGAGAGAGAGAGAGAGAGAGAGAGGAGAGTGGGTGTGTGTGTGTGTGTGTGTGTGTGTGTGTGTGTGTGTGTGTGTGTGTGTGTGTGTGTTGTTGGTGTGTGTGTGTGTGTGTGTGTGTGTGTGTGTGTGTGTGTGTGTGTGTGTGTGTGCCGGCGTAAGCAATGTGGGTGGTTATAAAAGAAACCCCTGATATAATTTGAGTTGTCTGCTACAAACGTATTGACATTTTAGCACCAACGACAAACTGTCCGTTAGCTGACCGTTTTTCAAGACCTATGTCGTAATCAATTATAGAAGTGGCTGGAGGAAGGATGTCGTAAACCAGTGCTTGGAGTTTGACACAGACAAACACTAAAACAGCACCGATATTACGGCTGTGTAACCATGCACAGGCGAACACTAACACAGCACTGATAATACAGCTGTTGTAACAACACACAGGCGAACACTAAAACAACACTGATGATACCTCTGTGTAACCATACGCAAGCCAACACTAAAACACCACCGATGATACAGCTGCTCTAACCATACACAGGCGAACACTAAAACACCGCAGATGGTACGGTTACTGTAACCAGACACAGGCGAACACTAAAACAGCACTGATGATGCGGCTGATATAACCATACACAGGCGAACACTAAAACAGCACTAATACGGCTGTGTAACCATACACAGGCAAGCACTAAAACACCGCCGATGATACCATACACAGGCGAACACTAAGCGGGAGTGTAACCAAACACAGGCGAACACTGAAACACCGCTAATGATATGGCTGCTGTAACCATGCACGGGCGAACGCTACAACAAAACATACATGTAACGTACAGTACTTGTAGGGCTGGGTAGCGCTGCTCAGTGCCAAAATCGGCAGGTCTGTAGCATCTGATCGTGGCTACACTGTACAGCTGAGAGAATATATATGACAGCTGTGGGGCTCAGCAAATGAGACTGAAATTTCTGCGTCCGTGGTACTCCATTGTGTGGGGGAAATTGAAAAGGGGTGGGGGGGGGGGGGGGGTGGTTCTGATTACTGTGGTATTAACACCTCACAGGTGTAGTTTCGCTTTCTGTGTGTGTGTGTGTGTGTGTGTGTGTGTGTGTGTGTGTGTGTGTGTGTGTGTGTCTGTCTATCTGTCTGTCTCCCCCCCCCCCCCCCCCCCACACACACACTCTCTCTCTCTCTCAAAATGATAGAGACATGCCCGGAAGGCTAACGTTTTCCCGGAAATTGTGGTAGACAACATGCAGCCATTGGCTCTTCCGTTTCTCTGGCCAGTTTAACTGCCGAATTTCCGCCCTTCATTTCCAAGCTGTCACACGTGTGGTTCGTTTGGGCATCGAGCCTGTGAGAGGTGTAATTAGGCTCGAGATGTTATTTTCCCCTTGGGTGTTCTGAAGCCCAGGAGATGCATACTCTAACCCTTCCAATTTCCCTTGTGTACAAGAGACGTGTACAGGTGTGGTTCAAGTAACTCCGTCTCCTGCTCTGCTCTCATCTTCAGTCCCCGTGGCTAGTGCTGCATCTGGCTTGAACAATGCGTTGATGATGCTCGAGGAAGGTCAATCATCATTATCGTCGTCGTCGTCGTCGTTGTCGTCATCATCATCACCACCACCGCCACCACCACCACCACCACCACCACCACCACCGCCACCATCATCATCATACCATCACCACCACAACCACCATCATCATCATCATCACCACCACCACCACCACCACCACCACCACCACCACCACCATCATCATCACCATCGCCACCACCACCATCATATCATATCATCATCATCACTCGCGCTCTTGCTGGTGTCTGTGTGGAGTGGTGTACATTTCCATAAATACTTAGTTTTTGCTTCTTCTTCTTCTTCAACTCTGTTAATATATTTCCGCATTTAACTGCTATGTATAGTTGTTCTTTCCTGGGTGGGCGGGGTGGGGTGGGGCGGGGGGTTGTGTACTTAATTGATGTGAATATCTTTGGTAGTTTTAGCTTGTGTGAGCCTACATGTATGCACTGTGTGTATCTGGCGCTATGATCACGCAATGTTTTGTGTTGATGTTTTATGCGCCATGTATGAATTGTCATTCTGTCATTCATTCATCATCGTTATCTGTGTCATCATATTATGAAGTTTTGGTTCTTCCTTTCTTCTTCTTCTTCTTCTTCTTCTTCTTCTTCTTCTTCTTCTCTCTCTCTCTCTGTTTCTGTGGACGTTAAGCACCATATTTACTTACTTACTCTCTCTCCTCCCCCCCCCCCCCCCCCCCCCCCCCCCCCCCCACCCCCACACACACACCTTTTCTTACGTGTTTCGGTTCTTTAACTATTCTGTTGTTTTCCTTCTTTTTCTCGTGTCTGTCTGGTCTGTCTGTCTTTCCTTGTTTGACAGGACGCCAAATAAAAATGCTAGTTACTAACTAATTAGCTTACGTCCTCTCTTTCTTTCTATACTCGCTCTTGTCTCCTGAACCTCCCTGCCATCCTTGCTCCCTTCCTTCTATCCTCTCTTTCTTTACGTTCCTTCCTTCCTTCCTTCCTTTCTTTCTTTCTTCTTTCCTGTCTTCTTCTTTTTCTCTCTCCCGTCTTCCTTTCTTTTTCTCCTTTTGTTTCTGCCTTCCTGCCTTGGTCACGCACACGAAGTCAGGGTCGATCTTCACTTCGACCCAGCCCCACTCGGCAGAGTCGCCGAGATGTCGCATCTGGTCGAAACTTGTAGGCGATTGGTACTTCAGACCGCCAGCCACAATCCGCCTCTTGTTCTTGAGGTTGCTGATGACTCATTAGCACATGGACAAGCAGGATGTCCACAGACGCGTCTCTTCGCGATGCCCCGTCTTCACGATGCTCCGGGCAGGAAAGGTGGAAGGGTAGGGGTGGCGGAGGGAGGGGGGGGGGGGAGGGAGGGGGAAGAGGAGGAGGGTGGGGGGGGGGGCTCACTCACTTCTTGTCTCTGGCCCCTGCCCCCTTAGTTGCCCCGAACAGCTCCTATTCTTCCAGTGCCGGCCATCCCTCGTGTTGAACAAGGGCGTGCTTGGGGGGTGAGAATGGTGGTGGTTGGGGGGGGGGGGGAAGGGGGGGGGACTGGGGGGGAAGAGGGGAGAGGGAGGGGGTCGCACTCTTCTTGTCTCTGGCCCCTGCCCCCATTTGCCCCGAACAGCTCCTATTCTTCTAGTTGCTTCCACCCCTGGTGTTAAACAAGGGTATGGTTGGGGGGGGGGGGGGGGGGGGAGAGTGGTGGTTGTGGTGGTGGTGGTATGATGGTGGTAATGGGGTGGGGGGGTGTTGAGGGGAATAGAGGAGGGGAGAGGGAGGGGGAGGGGGTGCTCTCTTCTTGTCTCTGGCCCCTGCCCCCAGTTGCCCCGAACAGCTCCTATTCTTCCAAGTTGCTTCCAACCCTGCTGTTGAACAAGGGCGTGTTTGTCAGTCCTCCTCCTCTTGTTCCAGACAGCTCACGATTTGGGCGACCCCCCCAACAATTAAACTTCCCCCGGATTAGCCCGCTGAGCAAACAGCTCGATTCCAGAAAGTGGCCGGCAGGGTCTTGCAGGACACGGAGGAGGTGGTCGATACTGAAGCAGGGAGGAGAGAGAGGGGCAGAGGTCTTTTGTCTATCTCTGCGGTGAGCCTCGTACGATTCACCCAAGATTGCCCCGTGCCTGCTTTTGCCAGTGTCGGTGAGTTTTCGTTTGTAGTTGAGATTCTAGGTTTCTCGCCGCTAGGTTTGAGGGTGTGGGAGGGAGGTGGGGGAGGGGGGGGGGGACAAGGTCTGTCTGTCTGTCTGTCTCTGTCTCTGTCTGTCTGTCTGTCTGTCTCTCTCTCTCTCTCTCTCTCTCTCTCTCTCGATAGATAGATAGGTAGATAGATAGATAGATAGATAGATAGATAGATAAAGATATAGTGTCGAGGATGTGGAAGATGACACAAGTCTCTCTCTCTCTCTCTCTCTCTCTCTCTCTCTCTCTCTCTCTCTCTCATATATATATTATATATATAATAGATATAGATAGATAGATAGATAGATAGATAAATATATATATATATAGTGTCGAGGGTGTGGAAGGGAGGGGGGAACAAGGTTGACAAGCCCCGTCAGCTCAACTGCAAGAAATTGGAGAGGGGGCCGGAGGAGGGTAGTGGAAGCTTCCAGTCATCTTTATTTTAATTTTATTTTTATCGTTTTTTTCTTCTTCTTTCATTTCATAGATATTGGTGTTTTCTAATGATAATAATAGATAATTCTTATAAATCACCATTCTCTGACACGAGTTAAACTCATTGCGCCGTACGAACAACTTCACAAAAATCACATTTACATGCATTTCGACAAACTTCGCCATTCACGCCACATACATACACGCCGACATACACACACAGTCCATTGCCACAGGAATGTATGGTCTGCCTTATAGGCCTGTGAAAAGACCTGTCCAAAGAGGAAAGTCCAAAGCCGGGCCCCGAACCCAGACAAAGTGGGTACACAGGCAGACTGGCAGACAGCGATTCATCGAATTCTAAAGATTTTCTCCTCTCATTCTGTGATGCACCAAGTGATACTAAATTATATTTGCAAACATTCGGTCATAGAAGTTACTCTCTTCGGAATGTGGACACGGCCGTCTTGGAAAGTCCAGTGGAATGAAGATGGAGCGACATGGATTTACATTATAAATAACTAGTATGCAGCCATCCCGATTTATTCAGCATCTCTCTCTCTCTCTCTCTCTCTCTCTCTCTCTCTCTCTCTCTCTCTCTCTGTCTGGCTGTCTGGTTCCCCCCCCCCCCTCTCTTGATGTCTCTCCCAATCTCTCTCTGTTTTTGTTTTGCAGCATAAAAATTTAGTGGCCTGTGTCATACGGTGACCAGACTTCAGCGATTTGATAAATTGATGCGTTTTGCCCTGCTTCTGCCTTCGCGCTTGACTAGGAGTTGAATGCCCATGTGGAGTAGCTAGTGAAAAGCCATTGGAAGGCTGCGTGCCAACTGAGCCATCCGGCTTCGACTGCAGTGCATGGTATGTCCTGTTCAGAGAAAGCAGCGAGGCACAGCCTCATGCGTGCCGTTTTTGCTCTTCTTTAATTACACATTTGTCACAAACTACACAGCGGATCCAAGACTGACTGAGTCTTGATCAAACATATATCTATAATTCCGTGCGGGGAAATTCGAAATTGGGGCCGCCTTACTTGGGTAAGGCACAGCAGCCGCGAGAGCAGCACTGTACCCGTTCCTGTGAGTGTATTATATTTTCGTGTTTCCAAACAATGGTGTGGCTGCCAGTGTTTGGGAATTTTTATGTGTACACCGATATTGATGCATGCGATTGCATACGGGGGCTGTATGCATGGACTCCGTAAGAGAGTCTGCACTGGAAGTTGACTTTGGGAGAAAAATCCCTTGCCGCATCGCATGGGGACTCGAACCCGCGTCAGTATTGTGCTTGGCTTTTCATCGGACGCTCTACCAACTGAGCTATCCCTGTTGTGTAGCTCCCGATGAAAAGCTGAGGTCATATCGGTGGAAAGCGTAGTTAATCAATTTACAGAATCAGCACACGAAGGAGTTAATTAGCGTTCGAAATACGTAACACAAGTACAACAATAGAGACCTGAGTCGCCTGCGATAACTCTCACCTGGCATGCGTGTAAATACAAGATGCATAAACTCCACCAGAGGTACACGCTCTTACATCTAAAATATTGTACGGACTATTAGGGACTGGGAGGAGACTGTACGGACTATTAGGGACTGGGAGCCCAAGCAGGAGACTGTACGGACTATTAGGGACTGGGAGGAGACTGTACGGACTATTAGGGACTGGGAGGAGACTGTACGACTATTAGGGACTGGAGGAGACTGTACGGACTATTAGGGACTGGGAGCCACAGGAGACTGTACGGACTATTAGGGACTGGGAGGAGACTGTACGGACTATTAGGGACTGGGAGGAGACTGTACGGACTATTAGGGACTGGCAGGAGACTGTACGGACTATTAGGGACTGGGAGGAGACTGTACGGACTATTAGGGACTGGTAGGAGACTGTACGGACTATTAGGGACTGGGAGGAGACTGTACAGACTATTAGGGACTGGCAGGAGACTGTACGGACTATTAGGGACTGGGAGCCCAGGCAGGAGACTGTACGGACTATTAGGGACTGGGAGGACTGTACGGACTTAGGACTGGGAGGAGATTGTATGGACTTAGGGGCAGGAGACTGTACGGACTATTAGGACTGGGAGGAGACTGTACGGACTATTAGGGCTGGAGAGACTGTACGACTATTAGGGACTGGGAGGAGACTGTACGGACTATTAGGGACTGGGAGGAGACTACGGACTATTAGGGACTGGGATCCCAGGCAGGAGACTGTACGGACTATTAGGGAGTGGGAGCCCAGGACGGCCACCTCGACTTTCACACAGCTCGTGAGCTCTGTGCATCGTTGACATCATCATGAACGGAAGTAGACATGTGCGCCGTCCTAGCCGAAGCGCCACATGGTTGGAGCCGATGGAGCTACTGCAGCAAAGTGCACGTGTCTGTGAATGGATCCAGCTGGTGAGGTTGGCTTCGATTATCCCTCGACAATGCAAACACCACGGACCTTGAACTCCCTTGCTTGCACGGGATTTGGACGACAACGCTCAGAGCGTTGAAGAGGCCTCTTGACCGCTCGGCCACCAGGAGCCGTCCCTGTTTCTGACTGTCCACGATGTTGTCCGACCCTCCGCTCAAGGAGTCTAGCCGACGGACATCACGTGACTCAATCGCTGGGGAGGACTCCCGCGCTGTCGATGGTTCAATTTGCTCTCCAAAATGAGGAGAGCTCCCGAACAAGGGGCGAGCACTCATCCGCACACAAAGGTCTGGGCAGATGCCGCTTCGGATGTTAGCCTCGCTACTCGGCTGACCACTGGCGGTGGCTAGATTAGGTACCGAAGTGTCCGCTTCTGTGAAACGAGACTAGTGACAGGACAAGGGGTTGACGTTTGGACATTGACGGGCGAGATCCGTGCGTCCAGCCAGCCAGGAGGGGCAGGGAAATGGGTTTGGGAACGACCGTGTCCGTTCAATGAATAGTTGAGTAATTAAGACCAGTGCGAGGCCCAATGGAACAGAGAGCCGTTCAGGAGCTGCATCGAGAGTCGAGGTGGCCGTCCTGGGCTTTCCGTCCTAATGAGCCTTACGGTTTCTGTGGACGTAAAGCAATAGTGAACCGTGCTTAGGCATTGGTCACAGTTTGTCCCTACTATGTCAACCGACATCCGAGGACATGAAGCCCTACATCATCGTCAACCTGTGGAACAGCAAAGTAGAAGGAGAAGAAAGGGAAGACAAGGAGGGCGGTGGGGATGGGCAAGACAAGAGAAAGTATTTTGAAATTGTAAAGGTTTGATTCAGTTTGATTATTTTATAAAATAATTTTAAAGGGAAAACAAAACCGATGAGGTATTATGGGTGGTATCGATAAGAATGGAATAGTGAAACATATACATGCGCGTGCGTGCGTGCGCGCGCGCGCACACACACACACACACACACACACACACACACACACACACACACACACACACACACACACACACACACTCGAGTTTTTCACTCAATTTCTGGTCCTCTTTGAACTGATGTTTAAAAATCGCAAAAACACGACGTAGGTGCTGCCATTTTGTGCCGAGCAATCTGTACACGCGGCGTCATCAGCAAGGCCGGAATGCGGGTCAAAACCGGCGCTGAAAAGGGTCGGCAGTAGCTCAGCTTAAAGTTTACAAATAAATCCGCTGCGTACGAGAGGGGGTGGGGGTGGGGGGGGGGGGGGGGGAGGCATCCGTCCCTAGTAGGCCACCTCGCCTCTGTGGGCATAAAGCAAAATGTTTACTTACTTACTTACGCTGCGTACGCTCTTCTTCCTGTACTTCCATTCCTTGACTTCCCTCTGTACGCGCACGCACTCGCTAGGTCAACAGGAGATCTTTTTCTTACGATGCACCCTCTCCCACATTCCCCACCTCCTTCGATCTCGGTCCCAGCCAGACAATTTGGCGTTAAACGCGTTTAACCAAACCAAACCAGATTGACCTTTATTTGGGACGAGGTCTGGCCGATAGTTTAGTGGTCTGGGCAGGCAGCAAGGACAGAGACTGAGGTGACCATCGGCCTCGTAATGTGAGGCACCGTCTGCCTTCTTGCCCATCTGCCTTCATCGCTATCTTACTGGCCAGCGGATGCTTCCGGTGCTTAGCCGCAGTCAAAGCCGACAGAACTACAGTACATGCGTAAAAAGCCGGACACTTTGCTTACCACGTGTCTGCTTGCAGGCAAGGGTAGAAGGATATGAAGTACAAGTGGGACAGTTTTATACTTAGTCCTTAGGAATCTGATTGTTGTTGGGTGTTGCTTTACGTCAACGGAAACCGTACGCTTATTAGGGACGGGAGCCCAGGACGGGCACCTGACTTTCACAGAGCTCGTATCTTACTGCAAGCGCTGACGCCTTTTATATTCATAATGTGTAAGCTGCCGGCGTAGACCGAAGTACATGAACAAAAAATGGGACATTTCAGTGCAAAAACAGAAGTACAAAGCGGCGGGAGAATTTTCGTCTTGTTTGTCATTTGTGTGTGTGTGTGTGTGTGTGTGTGTGTGTGTGTGTGTGTGTGTGTGTGTGTGTGTGTGTGTGCCGACTCTTATTTCGGTATCTGGTTCCAGCCCCTTGTTACTGCAGTAGCACGTAAAAGATCCCGATCATTCTGCCAAAAGTGCAGCTGGCAGGTTACAGTTATTCGTCCATGCACCCTATATATATGGCTTCGAATAAAGTGACACTTTGTTTCTATGGACGTTAAGCACTATGTTTACTTAGTGACTGTAAACCGGTGCATGGTTGTATGGTGTGCACAGAACGTGTGCCGAGACGACAGCAGTTCCTCATGGCACCAGCCATGTAACAACAAAATAGTGCTGTCAGTAAACCGCTTCGGTGAATATTAAATAAAATGATTTAAAAACAACAACAACAAAACAAACAAACAAAAAACGCGCTATAAAATGATACAGTCACTCGTTCAGAATCACATGAGACACGAGTTCAGTGAGTCTGCTCGCTAACAGAGAATACTACTGTATGAAAGCGTTCACTATTAATAATGTGTCAGCGAAATATGGGACACTATTCGTCATGTACAGTAAAGTACAGGAACGAAAAATAGGACAATATTCGTCATGTGTCCTAGATGCACGAGAAGAGTACTTGTGTAATTTTGAATCTGTCTAAAAATAATTTTGAATGTACTATTTATCCTGAAGTGACCCTGCGCGGTTGACGGAATGCTAAAATCCAAGAACTAACTGTGTGTGTGTGTGTGTGTGTGTGTGTGTGTGTGTGTGTGTGTGTGTGTGTGATGTGTGTGTGAGTGTGAGTGAGTGGTGTGTGTGTGTGTGGTGTGTGTGGTGTGTGTGTGTGTGTGTGTGTGTGTGTGTGAGTGAGTGAATGAGTGAGTGTGTGTGTGTGTGTGTGTGTGTGTGTGTGTGTGTGTTAATAGTGTGTGTGTGTGTGGTGTGTGTGTGTGTTGTGTGTGTGTGTGTGTGTGTGTGTGTGTGTGTGTGTGTGTGTGTGTAGTGTGTGTGTGTGTGTGTGTGTGTTAGTAGTGTGTGTGTGTGTGTGTGTGTGTGTGTGTGTGTGTGTGTGTGTGTGGTGTGTGTGTGTGTGTGTGTGTGTGTGTGTGTGTGTGTGTGTTGTGAGTGGTGGTGGTGTAGTGAGTGAGTGTGTGTGTGTGTGTGTGTGTGTGTGTGTGTGTGTGTGTGTGTGTGTGTGTGTGTGTGTGTGTGTGTGTGGGGTGTGTGTGTGTGTGTGGTGTGTGTGTGTGTGTGTGTGTGTGTGGTGTGTGTGTGTGTGTAGTGTGTGGTGTGTGATGTGTGTGTGTGTGTTGTGTTGTGTGCGTGCTCGTGTCGTGTGGTGTGTGTGTGTGTGTGTGTGTGTGTGTGTGTGTGTGTGTGTGTGTGTGTATGTGTGTGTGTGTGATGTGTGTGTGTTAGTAGTCTGTCTGTCTGTGTGTGTCTGTGTGTGCGCGAATTACATATTTGATAAACAGGAACTGTCCCACGACTGAATGGTTATAACGTAACCCAATTTGCAATGCCAACTTTCATGCAGCCCCAAGACGATATAACAAAATGGGCAAGCAATTTTCCAACGGACAGAGTTATTTTTTCCTCATCGATCTGGCTGGCCGGGACTATTATAAGCCCCCCTACTGTTTGAGACGAAACAACTATCTGGAAGAAAATGACATTTAGTACCGCAGTAGATCACAGCCTTGTTTGAAAGACGGCCTTGTTCAACAGCCAAGCTATTACTCCTTAACTGCAAACCTTAAGCCCGTTCTTAACTGTGCGAACATTTGCTCCGCGAACATAGTTCGGGTTATTCGTCGAACCTAGTTGGTTCTTAATTGGGCGAACATTTGCTTCGCGAACCTAGTTGGGAGTATTCGTCGAACTGCGACGAAGCTATATTCGGGGTCCCAAAAGCTTCGCTCAACATGTTCTGGAAATATTCGCCCAGTTCGACGAACCTTGCATCTGATTGGCTGAGAGCAAAGAGCTCTTCTGTGGATGAGGAAGAAATAAAAATAAAAATGGATGACGGTGTCGATACTTCACTCGCTTCGGAGGGCATTTACCTATTTGTTTACTTGTGGGAGGCGCAGCCTTGTCTCTGAGAACCAAAATGATATAGTAGTTAGCTGAATTACCCTGTGGGGGATGATTAAAGCATATTGACTTGACTTGACTTAGCCTACATTTTGGAATCGTGCTGTCTGCTTCGCTTCTGCCGCAAGTTCGGGCGGAAGCTTGCATCTCATTATAAGCCAGTTAAGAACGAAGCATAGTTCGTCGAACTGTCCGAATTATGTTCGGCGAAGTAAAAGTTCAATTAAGAAATGAATTATCTTCGTCGAACTGTCCGAAGTATGTTCGGCAAACAAACAGTTCGCCCAGTTAAGAACGGGCTTTAGCCTGTTGTGCTTGGCTCTCTGCACTGTATGGAAAAAGTCATGCAGTAGTTACACTAACTAGCGACCGGTTTAGCTGGGGCTTAACTGGTTCAACAGTTCGGCGATGTTTTGGTTAGCCAAGACTCAGAGCGGACTTCCGTTCCACGCTTGTCTGCTGGAAGAACCTATCACTCGATATATGGAAGATGCAAACATATAAACGGTTAAAAGGAAAGCTAATTTAATATGTCAGTACGAAACGTGCGATTTTTTTATTTTTAGTTTTGTTAAACGTTTTCATCGCTCTTTACCGCTTGCTGTTCTCACCAGCAGTCATTCGATTTTGTCCTCATTAATGCCCCTCCGTTGGCTGAACGGTATTCCAAAAGTGGACAGGGGCTTAGTGCTTCAGTAGTAACTAAGTAACAAAGGCAGTTAATCGCCCACTTTAGACTTCAAACGCTTAATACAATGAGTGCACAAATAAGAACAGAGACCTGAATCGCCCACGTTAGACTTCAAACGCTCAAACACAAAGGGCACATAAATAAGAATAGAGACCTGAATCGCCCACGTCAGACTTCAAACGCTTAACAAGCGACACACAAATGGCAATTAATAGAGACCTGAATCGCCCACTTTGCTTGCTAGTGAATGCAAGATACATAAGCTTTTTTGAAGCCACATCCTTAAAGATGGTCTGTCTGTCTGTCTGTCTCTGTTTCTATCTGTCTGCCTGTCTGCCTGTCTGTCTGTCTGTCTGTCTCCCTCTCTCTCCCTCGCTCTCTCTCTCTCTGTGTCTCTGTCTGTCTGTCTGTCTGTCTCTCTCGACCTAATGCTATTATCCTTGAATATTAAAGTTTTCGAGTTCGAGTTCTCTCTCCATCCTCTCTCTCTTTCCACAAATCCATCAAGCACTTTTCGTTGCAGATTCCCGGGTACAAAAATACTGGACGTTTATAGATCATATCCCTTTCAGAGGTTTCTAAACCCTTTGCCTGTTCATTTAAATAGCACTTGTGAAAACGGTTCGCCGATGGGTTGATTGAGTTAATGCTCTTGATTTGTATATGCTATCTTGCGGTGCTAAAGAGATCTAGTGTAGTTCAAATCTTCGAAAACCTTACTTCGCTTATTTACAACAATGGGGGAAACCGCTTCCCTCCCCAGGCCCACATTCCCTCCACCCCACCGGAAAAAAGAGCCCCCCGCCCCCCCCCCCAAAAAAATAAATAAATAATAATTAATAATAATAATAAATAAATCAAGGGAAAGAGTGAGGGGAGAGAAGAAGAAAAAAGAAAGGAAAAAAAGAGAGAAAAAAGTGTGTGTATGGGGGGGGGGTGTCACATCACCGATCACCGACCGTCTTAATGCAAAATCATTATGGCAGTGACAGTGTAGCATCAGGGACAACCCCTTCCCGTCCCCTACCCCCCCCCCCCCCCCAGCCCCACACCCCCCAACCCCCCGCGCCCCGCACACACCCAGCCTCTCTCTGCATGCCCCAACCTCACTGGACCTCGGTCCCCGCCGGTACCTCTCCGGAGACGACCCGTCGCTGGATGACTCTCACGAACAACAAAATCACGGGAGGACACTGCACTCCTGTGAATCACTGCGTCTTGACAGATCAATGCGCTAGCCGGTGGGTGGCGGGGGCATAAATATGCCTGGTCAATTGTTTCTCTATTATATATTAGCTTCAAGAGACGCAAAAACGACTTGCTGCATGGGCGAAGCATTGAAGAACGCGAGCTCGGCTCTGATTAAACAAGTTGTTGCGGACCAGGTCCCGTCAGACCGAACATACAGCTATGCTGTTTTTATTGCAGAGTCCATAATGATTCTTTTTGTTGTTGCTGCTGATTAGTCTAGGGCTGGCGACTACACGGCGTGCGATGAAAAAGGACAAAACAGATCAGTTTTGTTCACAGGTAAGGTTTACGTCTTTGCTGACACGCGTTTGGTGGGGGTCATGGGTCAAGTTGTCGAGTTCACAAGGTCACGAGCTTACAGTTCTCTGACACCGGCATTCAGTGAGCTGTTCAACACGTGTAATCCGCTGGTCTCCGTAGCATAGTGGTTAGCGCTTCGGACTGCGGGTCGGAAGGTCTTGGGTTCGAATCCCACCAGATTCATGAGGGGGTTTTCAGCTCTGACCGCCTCCCACCAGGAACTGGGAGTGCTATGGGCCCAGTGGGAAGGCTGGGACCACACAGCTGGGCTTCAGCCTCTTCACGGACTCGTATTTGAGAGTGTCGCTTTAACCACTTGACCAACACTGCAGGTGCCGCTGTTCCCGGTCCTGGTTCACAACGGGATAATTATGACAGTAAGCCTGGTCTGCGGCCCTGTCAAGTAGTCTCAAACCGAAGTGGACCTCCGTAGCATCGTCAGCTATCGTGCTCATCCTCGTCTATCACTGCCTTAAAAATATAAATGTCTCAGCTTCTGTAGCCCTTCATGCCATGCTTTCGTGATGACCCCTGTTCTCTAGCTTCCTTGCCGGAGGCAGTTCTGATCAAAGCCATCAACGTCAGAGAGTCCACACAGGAGGATTCATGGACCTACATATACAGGCCCGTGGGAGGATTGGTGGAGGGACGTTGTGGCGGTCTGCTCTCTGGAGGGGACGCTCACTCAGTTTGACTCTGCGACTTAGCTAACATTGTACGACATTCATGTACCCCCACTGGGGTTTCCGAAATAAACTACTTGACTTGTTAATAGAGGGCATAATAGGTGGTGTCCGTTGCATATTGAATCAGAACAGGCGCCACTGAACATGACAGAAGTGACTCGGCAACATTGCAGTGTCTAGCAGCGCGGGGTCTCCTTCGGATGACAGCCCACCAGCAATCTGACGTCTCCTCCTGAGGACCTCTGGCGGCAGGGCCGCGATCCGGAATGAGTCTTGGGTGTTGCCGGATGTAGGGATTCCGGGCCGAGCGGCGCGGGAGCAGTGTCTCTGGGATCAGCATAGATGATGGCACAGCAGCAGCAGCAGCAACAACAACAACAACAACAACAACAACAACAACAACAACAACAAACGAAAACGGCGTAATCCGACATCGGGAGGAAATTGTGATTTTTGCTACTGTTTAAATAATAAATGCCGGATATATAATTGTTTATGTGTTTGGACGCTGTAATAGTTAGTTGCTTTGCTCTTGTCGTCGCATTAGAGTTTACCCTTCGTTGATGAACCTGCCTGTAGAATTTGGTAATCAGAGGAGACCGATTTGATTATTTGCGTTGCTGATGATGATGAAGTGATGCTTTATGTCCTCAGATGTCAGTTGACATATTAGGGACAAGTTGTGACCAATGCCGAAGCACGGTGCAATAATTCTTTACGTCCACGGAAACCAGAAGGCTCGTTAGGACGGACAGTCCAGGACGTCCACCTCGACTCTCACACAGCTCCTGAACCATGAAATTATACTGATCAGGCGTTTCCTTTATAACCGCCCATAGTTGCTTACGCCAGCAGAAGTAAAGCCAAAATCGTTTTTTGCGTTGCTGCGGATACCGTGTCCAAAGCGTTAACGCGCTTGCACAAAGGATGGTGGGAGGAGACTTGAATTCCGTTTGACATCGATTCGTCACGTATACCTGCGTGAAAGTGGCCCAGTGAGTTTGTTTGATTGATCCGCGCAGAAGGAAAAACACTAGTTGTGTATTTAGCTCGCGGAGACTCAGTGGCTACGGCAAAACTTAAACATCTCGTGTTTTTTAATGTCGTTATGTATATTATTTTTTTTTTCTCAGTAAAATTGCAGTTTAGCGTTTTCAAGCTTTCGGGCGAGTTCATTGACACGTACATCGTGAATGGAGATGGAGAATGGAGATTAAACTGTTCTGTATTTGCATGTAAGAGTGCCAACGCCTTATTTGTTCATACCATCTGTTCGTGCATGCCTG
>JABMCL010000034.1:1107500-1115000 GCA_018857735.1 Alviniconcha marisindica | reverse complement strand
TGTCGCGGCAAGCATACATTTGTCGCGACAAAAGACGGTTTTTTTTGTTTGTCGCGACAAAAGTAAGCTTGTCGCGACAAAACCTTTGCCGCGACAAAAAAAAGAAGAAGAAAAAAGAGAAGTTTTGTCGCGACAAAAATATGTTTGGCGCGACAGGCATACTTTTGTCGCGACAAAAGACGTGTTTTGTCGCGACAACACGTGTTTGTCGCGACAAAAATGATACTTGTGGCAGCTCTTCCCCACACCTCCTGGGTTGTCGGTCCACGCCAGTACCTCTTCGGAGAAAACTAGGCGTTAACTAAGTTTAAGCAAGCCATACTGTAAGTGTGTGTCCTATTTCGCTTTCGATTTGGCGACCCGACGTGAGGGATGGTCGAGACACCATCAGTGTATAGTATTGCCGCCCCGTCCCTAATAAGCCCTATGGTTTCTGTGGACGTAAAGCAAAAGATGATGAAGAAGAAGAAGGGAATGGCCATAATAATAATAGTAGTAGTAGTAGTAGGAGTAGGAGTAGTAGTAGTAGTAGTAGTAGTAGAAGAAGATAAGAAGAAGCAGAAGAAGAAGAATGTATACATTTATCATGCGCTCATCAACGCCCTGGGCGCTAACATGATACATATTAACCTAAGTATGATATTCTATACACATGTAGAACACAGTCCTACCAAAACAATCTGCATAAAGTATTATACGGAAAAACAAACACACACACACACACACACACACACACACGCACGCACGCACGCACGCACGCACGCACGCACGCACGCACGCACAGACACGCATGCACGCACGCAAACACACACTCGCTGTCTCACTGTGTGTCTCTTTGTCTCACTGTTCTGTCTGTTTCTGTCTCTCTGTCTCTGTCTCTCTCCTCTTCTCTCTCGCTCTTTCTCTGTCTCTGTTTCTCTCTCTGCCTCTCTCTGTGTCTCTCTGAGTGTCTCTGTGTGTCTCTGTCTTTGTCTGTCTGTCTGTCTGTCTCTCTGACTGTAGCAGAAACTGGGTACTGTTATTAGTTGGGGCGAAAATACTGCGAGAAGAGGAAAAAGGTTTTCAGTCTGGCTTTAAAAGACGACAGGGTTGAGCAGTGTCTAAGGTCTTGTGGAAGTGAATTCCAAATACGGGGTCCAAAGCAAGAACCTCCCTCGCACTGTACCTGAAGACCCATCAACGAACGCAAGGGACGGCCAGGAACGGAGGAGGCTCTGCCACTTCGTCCATCCAAAGGTCACAAGGTTTGGCGGCAGCTAGCACTCTCCCGACTGCGCTGTTGCATCATCAGCAGGCATGTGATGTAAAGATATTACAGTGCGCATCGCATCGACGCCTATGGCGGCTTATTAGCGTCAAAGGGGGAAAATGATTAATCGTGTGTACTTAATTACAATGATATGCACATAAATACAATTACAAATGTAAAATGGACCTGGTATAACCGTAATAGTTGACTGGGCGTACAACACCAAGTTACTTACAATATCATTACAGTTGTACTGCACATAGGTAAAATTATGTGCACATAATTACAAATTTTGTTTCCACATAATTGGAATTATTTACTTTGAGGCAAGTAAGCAGTTGGAAGCAGCACGAAAGGTCACGATTACAGTTATGTGCACATAAATAGTAAAGTTGTGCTTTTAATATGTTTAAGCGGTTGGAACCAATCATCAAAAGACATATTTACTCAGATGTAGAGATAGTAGTTATGTTCAGATTTTAAAAATAATTATGTTGAAATAACCCGTCGGCTCGATGCCATCGACGACCGCCATTGCTACAAAGAAAATGGGAAGTGCTGACAAGCCAGCACACGCGCACTTACGCCGTTTCAACATAATAATTAAGTAAATGTAATTATAATCATGATTATGTACTTTTGACGCAAGTAAGCCGTTGGAAGCAACACGAAAGGCACACAGTTACTATTATTTTGGCATACTGACTACTGTTTAGGTTAAGATAGTTGCAAATTATGCGCTTTTGACGCAAATAAACCGTTAACTGCGAGTCAAAAAACAAAATTAGTAATTGCGGGAAAATAATCAGCAATTATGTGCTCATAACTGTAATTATGTGCACATAATTAGAAATGTTGTCTTTTGACGCTAGTGGCCCGTCGTCTTCCCACCGCTTGGCGGCGGCCGTCTCCAGCCGGTTTTCTTCCGTGCCTGTGCTCTATTAATGGGTCTGAACGACTTTTGCCAGTTTTGGGTATAATTGTTATTGTCTAGAATGTCTTTGCCAGTAACATTTCTTTCTTTCTGGAGATGTTGTGGGCGATTACGCAATAGAAAGGCGAGGTGACATTTCAATTTCTTTCCCCGTGTCGAGAGAGAGAGAGAGAGAGAGAGAGAGAGAGAGAGAGAGAGAGAGAGAGAGAGAGATTGACTGATTGATTGATTGATTGATTGGTTGAACTTTATTTCTCAGCGGTGAAGATATTAGCACAAAGGCCGACTCACATATCTGCTATTACTACAGTACTACTAATAACCATGACATTCACAGTCAAATATTACGACAGAAGGTTATAGACAAATACAGCATGAATAATAATAATAATAATTAATAATGATGATGATGATGATGATGATAATAACAACACATATAAAACGAGACAGCGAATGCAAAGGAAATGATGGAAAAAAAATAGCAGTGAAAAACAACAGGAGCGAAAAAGTAAAAAACTCAATTAAACACACACACACACACACACACACACACACACACACAACACACACACACACACACACACACACACACACACACACACACCACACACACACACACACACACACACACACACACACACACACACACACACACTTGGGTAATTTACAGAGAGAGCAGGGGAAGGTGAGGGATAATATAAGCTGTAGAAAACGATAATAACAACAAGTAAAAGGAAACGGATACTACATAAAATTTAATAAACAAAACAAAAAACAAAACACACAACAACAAAAACAAATAAGTAAAAGATAAAGAAGGAATATATACATACACACACACACATGTATGCACATATTACATACACACACGCACACACGCACACACACACACACACACACACACACACACACACACACACACACACACACACCCTCCACACACATACATATATGGCATTGATGTTGCAATGCGTATTCTAATAGCACTGCGATGATAACAATATACTACCGCTACTACCGCTGATACCATGAACAGAAATTGGAGAGATGAAAGGAATAAAACATCATTTAAATCAATATTTCGTATACTTAGCACCTTCAAGACAAGAAAAGTACCTCACCATCCAAGGAAAATATATCCATACATTTAAAACAAAGTTGCACGCACACGCTTGGGCGTTCGTACACACTTATACATAAACGCATAAAATGCCAGGTGTATCAAACATTAGGAAACTAAATACTGTACGGTTCAAGACTGAAAACTTATATGCTACGTTCAGTACGAAAATGTTGAAAAGCTTTACATTTGAATGTGCTCACTGAGCATGCTATTTTAAGACTTCTAGCCGGGTAGCGCATTCCAACAAAAGGATCCAGAATAAGCAAAATTCATCTTATAAATGTCAATTCTTGTTTTGGGCAAAATAAGAATGCTGTTCCGTGAACTATGGTCGTTGCGCGCTCCAGTATGGACAAGCTGTCTCAGAAATGGGGGTGATTTGTTATGGATAAACTTTGTGCACTAAGATACATTTATTACACTGAAGATGCTCTTTTCTTTTTGGGAGAGAGAGAGAGAGAGAGAGAGAGAGAGAGAGAGAGAGAGAGAGAGAGAGAGAGAGAGAGAGAAGACAGACAGCGACAGACAGACAGACAGACAGACAGACAGACAGACAGACAGACAGAGACAGACAGACAGACAGAGACAGAGAGACAGACAGAGAGGGAGACAGAGAGAGACAGAGACAGAAACAGAGACAGACCGACACAGGCAGAGAGAATATATGAATAACTTCATTTTACAAAGTTGGGCGATTAGGCTTCGGGTCACTTTACTGATTCAATCCATGTTAAATTCGCCCATGGGGAAAAGAGTTTACAAACATACCCAAAAGTATATATTAAGACGTGAATTCATAAGCATATTAGGGCCAATAAGCAGAAAAGAAAAGAAAAACACTCTTGGGCATGTAAATGAAAACGGAAAAGAGACAAAAGAGAGAAACTCAATGAATACGTGACTGAATGCACACGCGAAAATGCATAGGATATCAATCCAAACACGCAGATTTAAATCAAATAAGCAGAGGGAGCGAGAGAGAGAGAGAGAGAGAGAGAGAGAGAGAGAGAGAGAGAGAGAGAGAGAGAGAGAGAGAGATTGTGGCGTGAACTTATCAGTGGGTGTAGCTGGCACCGTGGCACATTCCGACAGCAAGAGTGTCCATTGACACTTGGAAATGGAGTTGAATTATGCACGATCGTCGAGTCACTGCGTTATGTGCGGCCCAAGAAGCTTTTACCCAATCGCATTTCTGATACACGAGCTATCTTTGGAACAAAACCTCTCTGTCCCGATGCTGAAACAGTTGGGTTAAAAAATTACCTCGATATTAACCCCTTCACTGCCATGATGTCGCCTGAAAACCACCAATAAAAGTGCAAAATTTGACACTCTTAAGCCTGTTTGTTTTCCTTTTCGCATGGGCGTGTAAAATGACTTCATCAAAACGCATAGCATTGAAAGTAGATGTGTTATAGGACCAGAAAATATACTGTTTGCAGGCATGTCGCTGCATCTTTCAGCCCGGAAATTTTACAGGCTGGGGCAGTGAAGGGGTTAAGAAGCGGACGCACGAGCCGTTTCAGCCGCACAGTTGAGGACTATCCGAACCTGATGTCCAATGGAACGTGTGTCAGCATAGCTGTACGTTTGATACGGCTCAGAGCATCAGTTTCAACCTGACTGCTCCAAATACAGCATGCTATATTCCAAACGTGTGCGTCCCCCAACCCATAGCGATCGCCGCTTGAACGGAAGTGAAGGAAAGTCCAGAGGCCACAAGAGTGTCCATGATAATATGTTAGCCTGACATCTGAGAACATTTTCGCGACTCCCCTTCAGTAGCCCTTCGTGCACTGTGTGTGTGTGTGTGTGTGTGTGTGCCTGCGTGCATGTGTGTATACTCTGTGTGTGTGTGTGTGTGTGTGTGTGTGTGTGTGTGTGTGTGTGTGTGTGTGCGTGCTGCGTGCGTGCGTGCATGCGTGTGTGTGTGTGTGTGTGTGTGTGTGTGTGTGTGTGTGTGTGTGTGTGTGTTGTATGTGTGTGCGTGTGCTGCCTGCATGTGTGTATACTCTGTGTGTGTGTGTGTGTGTGTGTGTGTGGTGTGTGTGCGTGTGCTGCCTGCATGTGTGTATACTCCGTGTGTGTGTGTGTGTGTGTGTGTGTGTGTGTGTGTGTGTGTGTGTGTGTGTGTGTGTGTGTGTGCGTGCGTGCGTGCGTGCGTGCGTGCGTGCGTGCGTGCGTGCGTGCGTGCATGCGTGTGTGTGTGTGTGTGTGTGTGTGTGACCCATTGACAACGATGTAAGTGCTGCAAAAGGCCGCACCTGTTGGAAACAGCTGCAGCACCCACGTCTCAGAGGCAGCAATGAGTCTGGCTGCAGAGAAGGGAGAACGAAAGAAGCACTGATCCAAACACATAAAAACATCAAAAGAACGCTATTTATTAGGACAAAAACACAATCTGCAAGTTTTAGGAGTAATCCCCTTTGTCAAGCTACAAAACGACACTGAAACAACAATTAAACGGTGAAAAACGATGGAAAATGAGATGAGAAGCGACATATCTTATCTTTTTTTGGTTGAGCTATGTTGTTTTCCTGTCCAGTGCTTGGAAGAATTTTCTTGCAAGGATCATTGGCAAAAATATAGACACGAAACACAACAGAATATTCAGCAGGATGTGCCACTACTCTGGAACGTTTCATCCGACCGTGGCAGACTCTGCGGTACAACGCGATCTGTCCAGAACGCGTGTTTTCCAGTCTCCTGAGACCGGAAAATGCCTGTTGTGTATACTACGATGCAGAAAATGCCATTTTTCAACCATGAAGCCTTTCTGAGGTGGAGGCCCGAAGATGGAGCACGCACTCAACTTTGGGCAGGAATCTCATCACCAAGTTCTCTCCCACGAGAAAACCGACTGGAGTGGAAGGTGATGAAAATGTTGCGTGTAATCATTTCCGATTTCAACGCAAGAAATGGTCTCACTTTTCCCACGTGATTAGCAGCTCTGTATCGACTTATGGTCTGGCGTTAATTTTTTTCTTTTCTCCTTTGTTACCCTTTTCTCGAGGTTTACAAACACAGCAAGAGCAAAGGTTGCATTTAGTGTCACACCATGTTTGTATTGCGTTGGCTAGGCGCTCTGAAACAACAATAATATTAGGTTCCGTTTTCTTTGACGCTATTTCTCTTGCAAACACAACAAGAGCAAAGGTTTTATTTATTGTCACACGCACACTCTTCGTGTTGGCTAGACGCTCCAAAAACAAAACGTAGGTTTCGTTTTATTGACGCAGATTGTCCTACTACTGTGTACGTAAAATCATGCTGGGTTCTTCTCCTGTGATAGGTGATGATGATGTGGGGATTCATGTCCTCGGATGTCGGGTTGACATATTAGGGACAAACTGTAATCTGTGATAGGTACATTGGACGCAGAAATGTTGCTCCCCATCCGCCTAAATACCAGTTATCCTCTTTGAGCCTGGGGCAGATCAGAATATAGCCGGGGCTGTCCCGTCCTCAAACACATAACAGGTTCAAAAGAAAGCTATTTATTAGAACAAAAATCTGAAACAGAATTTTACAGTGTGTCTGTTTTAAAATGAATAAGCGTTAGTTTGAACCTTTTTGAGTTTGGATCTTATTAGAACAAAACACAACATGCGAATTTTGCGTCATGCCATCTCCCACGTCATCGTGCGTCATGCATCATCATCCTTCTCCTCAGGTTGTCCTGTTTTCATTTTTATGACGTTCCTGGGCCCAAGGACTGTAGGACAAAGCGATATTGGGCGATTCAGCGAAGCTGGTTTGCTAGAGTGAATGCGCTTTGTAATCTTTCGCGCAAGAAGTCGCGAGAGGTCACAGCGCACTTCCGGGCCGATTTATGAGTAGGCGTTGCTTCACGCTGTGTATAACAGTGGAAGTTGAACCTAGAGTCGCGAAGCAGTACAAATGCCAATACTGTTGCAGTTGCAAAAATTACCGTGGAAAGGGATGTAGGGTGGAAAAAAAGTGTCTTTGCGTCGATTTTTGGCTGACCAGAAGATCACGAGTTCGTAGAAAAAATGCGTTTTGGGGCATCCTATAGCACGAACAACAAATTATTGCTTATTGCCAGACATATTGTGACTACGGGCCTCCAAAAATGCCTTTAAAGTTGGCAGTGTAAAATTCACTGTCACCGCCTTCCATTGTGAAGAAAGTACGCAACGGAAGTAAAAGCAGCCAAGGGACTTAAGCAATGCC
>JABMCL010000034.1:1102500-1105000 GCA_018857735.1 Alviniconcha marisindica | reverse complement strand
AGCAGTGCAGATTTCATTATTATTTCATTCTTCAGCATTCTGCGGCACACATGCACGGCAGTGAACGTTTTTAACGCTAACCATTATTGTCTTGGTTCTCAACATTGGACTGTGTTTCGCTGTGTTTTGAATCGTTTTTCGGAACCAGTAGGGACTCATTCTCACCCAGCTTTGTCCGTGTGCTTAAAAGCCTTGGCTCTTACATTAGGAGAATGCTTTTTCCTTCTGTTGGAGTAACATCCCTGCGTGGTCATTTTGTGCCTCCCTCGGCCTATTTGTCATGCGTGTTAGACTGCAGTCCGAAGCTGACCACCGTCTTTGTTTTTCCTCCGCACACTCTTTTCTTCACTGTTGTTTTCAGTTCATATGCTGCGTGTGGCGTGCTTGCATCCTCTGAAGACAGCATTCTTCCTAATTGTCAGAACCATAGCTTTTAAGCACGTGGACAAAATTAGGTGAGAACGAGTCCCAAAAGTCCAGCAGAAAAAGAAGTAGGAAAACGATGAAGGAGGAGGAGGAAGAAAAAGAAGAAAGAGGCGGAGGAGGGAAGGACGACAAGATGGGTGAAGAGGAGAAGAAGGAGAAACACAGACAAGAGGAAGGAGGAGGAGGATGACGAGAGGAAGAAGAAGAAGAAGAATGAGGGGAGGACGAGAGGAAGAAAGAAAGAGAAGAAGGAGAAACACAGACAAGAAGAAGGAGGAGAACGAGAGGAAGAAAGAAAGAGAAGAAGAAGAAAGAAGGAGGAGGACGACGAGAGGAAGAAAGAAAGAGAAAAAGAAGAAACACAGACAAGAAAAAGGAGGACGAGGACGAGAGGGAGGAAGAAGGAGGAGGAGGACGAGGACGAGAGGGAGGAAGAAGAAGGGAGGAAGAAAGAGGAGGACGAGAGGGAGGAAGAAGAAGGGAGGAAGGAGGAGGAGGACGAGGACGAGAGGGAGGAAGAAGAGAGGAAGAAGGAGGAGGACAACGACGAGGGGGAAGAAGAGGAGAAGAAGAAGGAACATAGACAAGAAGAAAGAACAGGAAATGGACGAGGAGGACGAAATGGAGGAAGAGCAGAAGACAGACGAGGAGGAGGACGAGAGGGACAAAGAAAAGAAAAGGAAAAGAAGGAAAAGGAGGAAGAGAAACGTAGACAAGAAAGGCACCCAGTTTTTATCGCCTAGTCAGCAGCATAGGTTACGCTGAAGTTAAGACTATGAAGAAGATCAACCACAACAGCGCACTGACAACGACAACAATGTACGAGTTTGCAAAAGATGCCGTGATTGTGGATGATTTTCTACCTTTCTTTTCTGTGTGCTGGAAAAAAAACTTCACAACGTTTTCCCCCCGTGCTTGAATTGAACCTGTCATGAGGCGCATGAATTGGCTGTGTTGTCTAGTATCACGTTAATGTGCAGGCTGGAGATGGGGTGGGAGGAGGGTGGGAGAAGGGGTGGAGGGGGGGTCATCGCTGACTTATTTCCGGTGTGCTAAGAATTCTCCTGACCTGTTTTCGGTGTGCTGAAAAATGCCTCGACTTGTTTCCTGTGCTCTGAAAATTGCCTCGACATCTTTCCAGCGTGCTCATGATCGTTAAACACAGCTAGGCCATCTTTCAGAGACTGGTGCAAGCAGATAATTCATTGAGAGTTTCGTGGTGACGCAGACGATCATGATAGACTGATCCAGTCTTGATATTGCTGGTGATATTTTGCATGTGCGAAACTGGTCATGCGAAATCGGAAGTGTATCTGTTTATCTCCGTTATTTTGCACTTGGTACACGGGTTTGCTGCTGAATAATTATTTGAATGAGTATAGTCTGAAACAGAAACAGAATTCATGACCTAATTAACACGTCATTTCTACAAGTACGTCACACTTTTCTATGGTGCGATGGGTTACAAAGCCTCATTGTGGCTGTTGTTTTTCTACGACAAATGTGTTTTTGTCTTACTTTCTTTCTTTCTTTTCTGTCTTTTTTGTCCGTTATTTGTCTTTACTTTAGGGAAGACAGAAGTAATTTGGTTTCCATGGGAGCAGGTGCTCGCATGCAGTTGCCTTTATGTTGCGGAAGTCATTCCTGAAAAGAGATGATAGCTGAAAATAAAATACAACAAACAAAATAACTCAAACCAAGACATTATAAACAAAAGGAAAAGTCAGACTATTAAAACACTTTTTAAAGCAAATTCAGAAGAAGAAGAAACAGTTCGAGATTTTACGTGTTCAGTGTAGGGTGAACATCACTCACTCACCCCTTCTGTCCGGATATGTCTGTCTTTTTCTGCACCCCCCCCCCCCCCCCTCCCCCCCCTCCCCACACACACACACACTTTGTTTTCCTTCTCTCTCCCTCTCTTTTTTTGTGTGCTCACGTCTCTCTGTCTCTGTCTCTGTCTCCGTGTGTCTGTCTGTCTGTCTCTGTCTCTGTCTCTCTCTCTCTCTCTCCTTCCTTCCCCGTCCCTCTCCTTCCTCTCCCATCACCACCCGCATCAGATCTATGTTCTCTC
>JABMCL010000034.1:1090000-1092500 GCA_018857735.1 Alviniconcha marisindica | reverse complement strand
AGCTGTCCGTCCTAACGAGCCTTCTGGTTTCCGTGGATGTAAAGAATTATTGAACCGTGCTTCGGCATTGGTCACCACTTGTCCCTAATATGTCAACTGACATCTGAGGACATTAAGCATCACTTCACCACCAGTTTGAGTTGTCTGTTACCCACTCACTGCCATTATTTTGAGCATCCCCCTTGCCCCCCTCCCCCCCAGCCAAAAAAAATAAAAAATGTCCGTCATATTTCTTTGAAGTTTAACTTCCCATTTTGAGCAGCAGTTGAGTTTTACATCATTTTTGTGAAGACATTTTTCCAAGAAATATACCGTGGCAGTCCCGTTTTCATCAATTAAGTAAAATTGATTTCGTTAATATGAAATGGTTTCAAATGAGAATTATGCACAGGATAATTGGAACAAATGTGATTTTTAATGAGATGGGTGTGACCGTCAAAAAGAAAAGAAAAAAAGAAGCTTTTGGCTAATTGCTAAAGACACTATAGAACACGTATTTTGGGAATGTACACACAGCCAACAGTTCTGGACACGGTTTTTGCTGCTATCGAACGAGAAATGTACCTCCTGCTACAGATTAAGACTCTGAATGTCTAATATTATTTGGAATTGATGATGACATCAAAACAGAGAGCGTTTTGATTGTATTCTACTACTGGCAAAGCAGTATCTATATAAATGCAAAATAGAAAAACAGCTTCCAAAGATTGATATATTTAGAGAGAAAAAGGTTACACAGATACAAAATAGAGGAATATAATGTTAAGATGAGCTGTTCATGTTCGAGTTTCTCTTCCAGGTGTGAGCCGTACAAACCTTTTTTGGCAGGCTAATGTTCTCAACAACAACAACAACAACAAAATGTCGTAGAACCCATACATGTGTCTAATTTTAAGCCTATGTATAGTCTTAGGATATTTACCGACCTTTCGTTATCCAGTATGTTCTTTCATTTCATGTTTACACCACTTATGAAATGTTGAATGCACAAATGCCGCATGTCCTCGAATGCCCCATATAGGTATGTATCTTTATAAGAAGGATGCATTTTTTTTTTTTATTAAAAATTTAAACTGTCCGGTAGCCCCCAGTTTTCCCAGAGCTATGGCGTAACCAATTATGGCAGTGGTTGGAAAAAGGATGTTGCCCGCCCCCCCACCCCCACCACAACCACACACACATACACCTCTTTCTTCCGTGCCCCCCCCCCCCCCCCCCCCCCCCCCCCCCCCGCCCCCGCTTCCATATATATCAGGTAAGTTTCCCGTGCAGTTCAACTGCATTAGCCTAGATCTGCGTGCAGCATATGGTATCCTTCCACTCTCCAGCCTCATTACATCGGAGCCATGTTTTATCGTGTCTGTTGCACACTCGCTCACAATTCTTCTTCCGGTACGAGATTACGGGACGGCTTGATTCGTGTCATTACCCGAACCAGAGATGTAGTGTAGTGTCTCTGCCCGAACCAGAGATGTAGTGTAGTGTAGTGTCTCTGCCCGAACCTAGACACCGCGTCTTCACCGGCGCTTCCATTTATTGAACAACATGTGGTGTGTGTCTTGTCTGCTTTCCTTCCCAGCTCTGTCTCCTTTAACCACCCCGATGTCTCCTTTCTTGTAAGTATACCCGTACTCCCCTACCTCCCTCTCCTACCCAGTTTTCCCTTCATCCAGCAGCCCGTGGTTGCATACCGAGGACGCAGAAATTAATGTTCACTCTACTAGGAACGCAGACATCAGTTCGTCAGGTTTTGTTGTTGTTGTTTAAAAAATTAAAAAATTAAAAAAATCTTTTTTTTCTTTCTTTTTTTAACGTCCTGTCAGCCAAATTAATAGGGTCATCTCGGGCCGACAGAGAAATCAAAAGTTCTTGCGTTTTAATCTAAGAATAAGTTAAAATGTTTCATGCTTTGCGTACTGCCAGGAATTGTCTATTTCTAATTTCTGCCTTGCCAGTTTGGTCGCCTACATCCGCCCCCCCCCCCCACCCCCCACCCGACCCCTCCCTATTCCCCACTCCCCCCCTCCTGTTTTCCTTAACACGGAAACATAAGTACGTTGTCTTCCTTAGCTTCCCTCACCTCTAAGACTGTTGTTTTAGCTCTTGTCTCCCCTCTTATCTCCCCTTTCTCCAACCACTGCCAAGGACTGGCTGTTGGATAGGTCCGAATGGACCTAACGCTACTTGAGTAGCCCACTACCGTTGAGTATTAAAGTTTTCGAGTTAGTTTTGACCCTGCCGCGGGAAGTTAAAATCCCAGTAACTACTAGGTTATAACCTCCCCTGTGAGCCGGCTTGGCCTAGCGCAAGGCGTTACGCTGGTAAGCAGAGGGACCTCGGTTCGAATCCGCTTCGGCTCTCCTTTCTCTTCAAAAGTTGTGGTCTGTGGACACTGTCTTGTGACTTTGTCCCTCACAATTAATGAAACATTAAAATGGCACTCGTCGCTGCCCATCTTAATGCAGAAGTCATTCTGGTGGTGACAGTGTAGCGATAGGTA
>JABMCL010000034.1:1082500-1085000 GCA_018857735.1 Alviniconcha marisindica | reverse complement strand
CAGAAAGAGCACTTTTCCCTGGCGCAAAAAGCGGCAAAGTCTCAGGGGCCAAAACTAAGACACGGGAGGGCATGGCGAATGGTGCTGATAAGGCTCGATGACAGCTGAGAGCGAGATGCAACGTTAGCGCGGCAGGTGCGGACGAGAATGATTTACGAAACGCGTCTTTGAAGATTGGCCCACGACGGGGCTTCGCTGAGAGACAGTGATGATACAACCGGCGGAAACTGGTGACGTAGACGACAGGGGGTTGTTAACGTGACAGCGCTTTTCGATGACGTGGAGGGCGTGAAGCTGTTACGGCAACACGACATACAAATAGTTTCGTCCTCAAGGTTTCGAGGTTTTTATTGAGCTTTTGGCCCTTCGAGAGGAACAGTGCGATATGACACTGAAAGCTGCAAACTGACACAATAGTAATAATTATTTATTTTCTATAGCGCCTCAACAACAATTGTGTGAGCTGTTAGCGCTGTACAAATCAGAAAAAAACAAATAGAATACACATCAATATGCGACTTAATTATATAGCCCAAAACAACAATTTAAAATGATACATTCTCTCTCTCTCTCTCTCTCTCTCTCTCTCTCTCTCTCTCTCTCTCTCTCTCTCTCTCCTCTCTCTCCTCTCTCTCTCCTCTTCTCCTCCAGATAGATAGATAGATAGATAGATAGATAATGATGTAGATAGAGATATACCACTGTCTCTTATCTCTCCTCTCTCTCTCCTCTCTCTCTCTCTCCTCTCTCTCTCTCTCTCTCTCTCTCTCTCTCTATATATATATATATATATATATATATATACTATATACAGTCTCTCTCTCTCTCTCTTATATATTATATATATATATATAATATATATATATTATATATATATATATATATATATATATATATTATATATAATACCGACACTCTATGTATATAGTCACACTTTCTATATATACGTTCCCTCTATCAATATGTACACTCTATATAAATAATTATACAGTCAGTCTGTCTATACAAGCTGGAAGACCCGACAGTGTTTCGAAACGTGCGACAGACAGATCCACGACGTGCTGGGAATTAATCCACGGCGACAGCGTTAAGGACCAACCCCTGTGTGCCAGACAAACCCAGACAGCAGAGGCCTCTGTCTAGCTGTGACAGGAGCTGACATCGAGGCATTTACGCCAGTTCCAGGAACGACTCTCTGGATTCTTCGCCTCGCAAATCAGTCAACAAGTCCGGGAGGGTTTTTTGTGTGAAAGGGCTGGAAGATGAGTACAGTGGCGCTGTGTCTGTTCCTCTGTGCACTGTGCTGGGGAAGACCTGAGTGTGTGAGTTGCTGGCGTTGTTTCGCCCATTCGGTGCGAACTGAGCGAAGTCTGTTTATAAGAGAACAGTGATCGATGTGCTTACCTGTGAATGAGCGATTCCGAGTCTGTAAATCAGTTCGGGAATAGAAAGTATTCGATCGGTTACATGATTGCAATGCTAATCATGATCGTCTCTCTGTCCCTGTATATCTGACTGTCTCTGTCTGTCGATTGATATGTTCTAGTTTATTGTCCCTGCTCTTCTTCTTCTTCTTCTTCTTCTTCTTCTTCTTCTTTCTTTCTCTCTCTCTCTCTCTCTCTCTCTCTCTCTCTCTCTCTCTCTCCTCTCTCTCTCTCCTCTCTCTCTCTCTCTCTCTCTCTCTCTCTCTTTCTCTCTCTCTCTTCTCTCTCTCTTTCTCGTCTAAGTCTCCATCGTCCGAGAGAGAGAGAGAGAGAGAGAGGGAGAGAGAGAGAGAGAGAGAGAGAGAGAGAGAGAGAGAGAGAGAGAGTGAGTGTGTGTGTGTGTGTGTGGCGCGCCTGCGTGCGTGCGTCCTCATGTATGTGTGTGTTTGTGGTTCTGCCTTTTCGACTTCCACAACTCTATGCCCCTCCCCCCCCCCCCCCCCCCCCTCCTCCTCTTCTTCTTCTTCTTTTTTTTCTTCTTCTTTTTTTTCTTTCTTTTTTTCTTTTCTTTTTCTTTTGCCTTCTTCACTTGAAGATATTCTTTTCCCAGCTCCTTCCCTATTCTTTCGTGGGTCTCCTGTGTGGGCCACGGCGCCTGTACGATAACGCAGGAGCTTGCCTCACAGGCAGCAGAAGGCGAGAGGTGGCAGTGAAGAATCTTCAGCCGCCGCGCTGCCGTCTTAATTGCCCCTCTAGGGACCCCAGCCAGGGATGGCGTGATCACTCGATGGAGATGCAACACAAGTCAGAAAACAGACCGCGGCAGGTTTAGGTTCTGCAAACGCCGCATGGAGAAAAGGGGGAAAACTGGCGGAACTTAATCCCTGCGCTAAGAGAGAGAGAGAGAGAGGGGGGAGGGGGGGGGGGGGGGGGGGGGGGGGAGAGAGAAAGAAAGAGGGAGAGATAGGCGGGTAGGGGGTAGGAGAGAGAGAGAGAGAGAGAGAGAGAGAGAGAGAGAGAGAGAGAGAGAGAGAGAGAGATTGACTGACTGATTGATTGATTGATTGATTGATTGA
>JABMCL010000034.1:1070000-1075000 GCA_018857735.1 Alviniconcha marisindica | reverse complement strand
CACACACACACATTCAAACACACACCTATACACACGCGTGCGACTGAAAAAAAGTTGCTTTTTAAAGGAAGATTTGAAAGAACTGACAGTACGTATGACGGACAGAAGCATGGAGTAGCTGGTTCCAGGTAGTTGGAGCCTGGTAATTGAGAGAGAGAGAGAGAGAGAGAGAGAGAGAGAGAGAGAGAGAGAGAGAGAGAGAGAGAGAGAGAGAGATTAACACTGGACTTAGTGCGGAAGGATGGTTAATCCTAGTGTTATATACCTTCCTCCCGCCCTAAGTATGTGCAAATATATCTTTCCAACTCAGGTTTTGTTTATTTTGCTGAAGTTGAAAGGTTCAGCAACTGATGCAGGGATAATTCCCTTGACTTGAATGTAAAGAAAACAAAGAAAATGCTGATTGATTTGAGAAAAGCTCCAACTGTCATTCCAGATCTCCTTATTGATGGCGTGAAAGTTGAAAGACTGACTGAGTACAAATATTTAGGAACAGTCTTAGACAACAAGCTGAATTTTAACAAAAACACAGACTTTATTCACAAAAGATGTCAGCCAAGAATAGTTTGCCTTCAAAAGCTAAGATCTCTTAATGTCAGTGCTGCTGTTTTACGCACTTTCTACCGGAGTTGTATTGAATCAGTTTTAACATTTTCGTTCCTGTGCAGGTTTGGAGGCTTAAATGTGAAAAGCAAAAATGTCCTCAATAAAGTGGTGAATGTGTGTGGCAAGGTTGTGGGTGAAAGACGAGAACAATTAAGTCAGTTGTATGATCGACGTGTGGTACGGAAGGCTAGGGTGATTATAGATGACAACAGCCATGTCCTTATGAGCTTCTTCCATTTGGTAGACGATTTCGCGTACCAGAATCAAATACAATCAACAGCATTTCTGAACTGACAAATCTGTTCAAACGTCAGAGCAGTGTGTGTATGTGTGTGCGTGTGTGTGTGTGTGTAAATTACGTAAATTACTAGTCAATGCAGCCAATGGCATTTATGAACAGACAAATCTGTTGAAACGTCAGAGCAGTGTGTGTGTGTGTGTGTGTGTGTGTGTGTGTGTGTGTGTGTGTGTGTGTGTGTGTGTGTGTGTGTGTGTGTGTGTGTGTGTGTGAATTACATAAATTACTAGTTTGTTTATTATATAACATTTGTGTTTTCAGTAACTGTTATTTGAGTTTTAAAATATAAAATATGTGTTGTTGTGTACTGCGATGTGGTTAATGTTCAGCCACGTTTTAATTTCTCTGATGAGATAATACGTTCATAGTTTGCAGAGTACGTCGCCTGCCACGAATACTGACGAAATCAGCTAATTCGTGCTTTTCTTGTACATTCAGCTTCGGTTTTTTTCTCTCTCCCGATTCCACTTCAAACATAAAAGTGATCTGCGCTATATGAAAGGTGACACAGACGTTGACTTTACTTAAAGTGATTTCTGTGGTTTTGGTTTCACCTTGTCCATCGTGACTGACTGGACTTTGAATATCACATCGCCATTTGAACTGCCAAAGGACGCAGACGATGCAGAGCACTCTCCCTCGTCACCGGCGCTGCCCGAAAGCGCCCAAGAGAGATAAGGGTGAGGTGCACTGGAGACGAATTTTGCACACTTCAATTTTTCCCTCAAAAATTGAAAAACCCTGGCATTGTCAGCGGTAGAATAAGAGGATTCGCTGTCACTCTGTTTGGCCTAGGGATCGATGGAACCTAATCTAAAATAAATAGGTTGTTGCTTGAGCCGACAGGTCATACAAGAGATAATTCTTTCCTCTGATGATGTCTGAGGAAGTGGTGTGTGCTTCCTCTTTTCTTTCGTTTCAGTTCTTTCTAAAAATAAAAATAAATCTTTCTCAGCCCCCACCCCCCAACCCCCAACACCTCCCCTCCCTCCGTTTGTGAATTGAAGCCAATCCTGGGGAATTAACAGTTTGCAGGGTGAAATCGTTCGCTGATCGAGTGTGTGTGTGTGTGTGTGTGTGTGTGTGTGTGTGTGTGTGTGTGTGTGTGTGTGTGAGAGAGAGAGAGAGAGAGAGAGAGAGAGAGAGAGAGAGAGAGAGAGAGAGAGAGAGAGACAGACAGACAGACAGACAGACAGGCAGGCAGGCAGGCAGGCAGGCAGGCAGGCAGGCAGGCAGGCAGGCAGAGACAGAGAGAGGAGACACACAGACAAACAGGCAAACAGAGAGACGCGGGTGGGGGTCATGTTCTTTTTGCCATGGAGGTCAAGTAGCTTGATTAACCTTGCCCGCGCTTCCAGGGCGAAAGATCTTTGAAGATTATTCTTAGCCTCATCGGTTGATGGATTTGGAGATCAAAGGCAACTAGCGTGACCCGCTCAGTCATTCCAAAATCAGCTTAACTCTAATTCTCATCAAGGGAATCAGCGACGTGTGTTTCTTTTTCTTCTCCTTCTTCTTCTTCTTCTTCTTTTTCTTCTTCTTCTTCTTCTTCTTTTGCACTGGAATTGTACAACCCTCGCTGTAATTAGTCTTCCTTTTCTGATTATTTCCCTGTCCTTAATAAAGATTTTCAGCTACGAGCATTTTTTGTTTGTTTGTTTGTTTTCGTTGTTGTTGTTGTTAATGTTTTTTGGGTTTGTTGTTGTTGTTGTTGTTGTTGTCTTGTTGTTGTTTTGTTTTTGTTTTGCTTTTGTTGTTGTTGTTGTTTGCTTGCTTTTTGCTCACAACGTGTGGTCGGTTAGCTACGGTTGTTAAATGCGCAGTCAACCTTGAAGGTCATATGGTGGCGAAAAAGTACTTGGCAGATTTTAGATCTTAAGTGAAACTCTGATTCACCGTTCATGTATAACACATCGCGTTCTTGTTTGAAGTTTGAAGGGGGGATTGTTGATGTGTGTGTGTGGGGAGGGGGGGGATGGGAGGGGAGGGGGGGGGGAAGTTGAATGAACATGGAGGTAATAACTAGAACTGAACTAGATATCCCTGTCAGTAGGGCATGTGAAGCTATATTCTGACCTGTTCCAGGCTCTAAAGACAACGGCTTTTGGATTCTCCACAGGAAGCACTTTAATCTTTTGAGTGCCAGAAGGGAGAAGTATGTCTGTACATGCCTGTGCTATGGAGTAGCACGGTTCTGGGTAGACTTTAAAAACAAAATCTAATTCCCTTTACAATCCAGGAAAAACAAACATTTTGTGTTTCTTCAATAACTTATTGAATTATCTTTCAAGCAGTACTATAATCAGCAAGATGTCTGAAAGCATACACGTAATTTATGCTAGACTGAATAATTATTCAGTCACTGGGCTTCGAAATAGTCAATTTCTGCGTTGACGTTGCCCCACTGCGAAATAAAAACATGGCATCACTTGCGGGACAAGACAAGTTGATGCTGACACTGACTTGTCATCTCATGATTCTTTTCCGACCAATTGCTTTTTACGCTGCTGTCGTTGTTGTTTTTTAACCCCACTTCCTTCTTTATGGACCTGTCATATTTTGACCGCCACATGCATTCGTTTTGATGTCGTCATCATCCCAGCGACGGGGCCCGGAATGATGGCTAATGAATCGGTTTGCTCGGGCTGCGGAGTTTATGCAGGTTCTCCCGCTGCTTGGTACGGAAATGCAATTTTCCTGGTCTGTTAAGGGATTTTCTCTTAGTTAATGCATTTGCGTTTGGATTTGTAGATCTGACTTGGGTATAATGATGGTTAGAAAATCAAATGGAGGCGTTTTGGAGCGAGTCTTGATTCATGATGATGTTGGTATCGTCCAGAGGTGACCAGTCGCGGCTGAGAAGACGTTGAAATCCAATTATTCACTCACTACCTTCTGTTTGTTTCTACTTCGTTGTAGTCTATGTTGTAACGCTGCATGGTGGTATGTCTCCTCCGTTCGGCTTGGATTTCCCCGGGGGGAAAGCCAGCAGCCACAGATTCGTTCCATCTCAACACGATTAACGGCTGGGACGTTTCCGCAGCAAAATGAAACTTACCCCATGTCAAACCCGGTCCCACATGTTGAGCTAAAGGACTTCTGCGTTTATTTAGACAACGGTCCTAATTCTGTCACCCGAGCTGAAGGACTTCTGCACTTTATTTAAAGAACGGTCCTATTTCTGTCACCCGAGCTGAAGGACTTCTGCACTTTATTTAAAGAACGGTCCGATTTGTCTCAGCCGAGTTGAGAACGGAGAGGGCTCCGGAAGTGACGAAATCATCGACGTGTTAAACTCGTGGCTAATTTGTTTGGTTATTGATCGTTGGAAAGGGCAACGCGTCCTTTGGTTGTGGGGGTTAAGGGGCACGGGTTTGGGGGTGGGAGGAGTAAGGGCACTGGGGGGAGGGGGGGGGAGTAAGGGCACTGGGGGGAGGGGGGTAGGGGAAACAGTGCCTGGGGTATGATTGAGGGGGTGGGGGGGTCGTGGTTCTTAACTGCACATTCCCTTTCGAGTCCCTTTCTTCGCGTTGTCGGCTCTGCGATGATTACCAGTTCTTAATATGGCCTGTGTCGACTCCCCGGATGTTTGATGTCGCGCTAGCACCGCGGTATGACGACCGGGTGAATAGGCAACTCTCAGCGTTGAAGGGAACGGGGAAACTGTCCACGCTTCGCCCCGGAAGTCTCAATGAATCCATTTTTTTTATTATTATTTTTTTATTTCTTTTTTAACCGGATTTGTTTCGGCAGATGGGATTCAAAGAAGCCAGCGGATCCTTCGCAGATATCAGCCTTATGTTTCCCGAAACAGCGGGCAAATTCCCTCGGTTCAAAACGCAGAAGAAAAATGGCGGCTGATTTGACCTGACGTGCTAGCAAGATGAGCTCACGCGAATGGCCAATCAGAATGCTTGTTTGCGCCCCACTGCAAATGCAAGGGGAATGAGAATGCAGAGGCAGATCTGTGTTGACGCTTCAGCTTCACGGTCAGATTTATTTCGGACTTCATTTTGAATGTGCAGAAAATGGAATGTGAAATGCCCGCCGTGTCGCAACTGGATTGAACCAACCTTGAGCTCGCGGCCATAATCCA
>JABMCL010000034.1:1062500-1065000 GCA_018857735.1 Alviniconcha marisindica | reverse complement strand
GATAGATGCGACGGTTTCCTTCTCACTGGATGCCCGGTCGTTTACTGGCTGTGTCGTTGCGCAAGTGTCGTCTGGCACGTTGCATGGTCTGGCTCCTGTGGTGGTCTCTCTGCTGTGTCTCACCCACGTAATGACAAAAGGTGGGGGTGAAACCGAGATGGGGGAAAAGGGTGGGGGGGTGGGGTGGGGGGGGGGAGAGAGAGAGAGAGAGAGAGAGAGAGAGAGAGAGAGAGAGAGAGAGAGAGAGAGAGAACTCGAACTCGAAAACTTTATTTTCTCTGCATTTAGTCAGTCATTTTCCCTTTCTCTCATATATTTTAGCTTTTCTTGATTCTACAAAATGTTCCTTCCTTCTGTAACAATCGTTAGGTTGTTGGTTTTTTTGTTGTTTTTTCGCGCATTCTTTTTGTCCACTGATGAAAACTAATGGCGCAAAGGACAAAAACAATGCGCGAAAAAAGAAAAGAAAAAACAACAACACCTAACGATTGTTACAGAAGGAAGGAACATTTTGTAGAATCTAGAAAAGCTAAAATATATGAGAGAAAGTGAAAATGACTGACTGAATGCAGAGAGAATAATATGGACGAGAGTGAGTGAGAGAGAGAGAGAGAGAGAGAGAGAGAGAGAGAGAGAGAGAGAGAGAGACAGAGAGACAGAGACAGACAGAGACAGACAGACAGACAGACAGACAGTCAGACAGAGACAGAGACAGAGAGGCAGACAGAAAGAGAGAGGCAAAAATGGGGAGGGGAGAGAAAGAGGGAGAGAGAGAGAGAGAGAGAGAGAGAGAGAGAGAGAGAGAGAGAGAGAGAGAGAGAGAGAGAGGGGGAGGGGGTGTTCTTTTTGTGTGTTCTGTGTGGAGAATGACAATAATAGATCAAACGAAGAAAGTAACAAACAAAATTTAAAAAAACAAAAACAACAACAAAGCAAAGCAAAAAAACGATAAAAACAAAACAAACGCCGAGCTGTAATTAAATCAGCGGAAGAACAACAGAACAGCCTAAACAATAAAAGAAACAGAATGGAACCCAATGACGACGAAAAGGATCAATGACAACACTAAAGCAACTTCCGCAACTCGACAAAGGTTGGGTGTTGAAGCAGAGATGGGAAGGGGCAGGACTTAAGTCTTCCTAATCTCCCCCCCCCTCCCCCCCCCCCCCCCCGGGTGGTGGTTTTAGCCTGCAAATCACTTTGTCTGCCTTACACTCTGTGTATCGATAACACAACTATATCCTGCTGTGCTTGTTCGATCTGACACTGACGCGGCATTCGGATCGACAATACGAAAAACGGATTGTACATGCATGCCTATTTATCCGTGCACTGCTGGAAATTGGCATCGGTTAGATATCCATCGGACTGCCTGCCAGGGCCGGTCTTTGTGTTGATAATGTCACGACTCGGAGAGGCGGTGGCGACCTTGGAAAGGGGCATAATTCTCAGCAGATCGAAAGTGTGGCGTGCGAAAGGTTTCGAAGGGGTGACGCAAAACCCGTTAATCTTTGGCCCTGTTCAAATTGCTCCGGAAATGACTTCATATAGGCGGCAGTCGAATTATTGTGTGTGTGTGTGTGTGTGTGTGTGTGTGTGCGTGCGTGCGTGCGTGCGTGCGTGCGTGCGTGCGTGCGTGCGCGTTTTGCAATTCTCTCTCTCTCCTTTTCTTCTCTCTCTCTCTGCTTCTCTCTCTCTCCTTAAATGGGTAATACCAGAAAAGTGTTCTGAGTCCTTCTCTCTCCCTCTCTCTCTCTCTCTCTCTCTCTGTTAGATAGGTCCAAATGGATCTAATATCCTTGAGTATTAAAGTGTTCTCTCCCTCTCTCTCTCTCTCTCTCTGTTAGATAGGTCCAAATGGACCTAATATCCTTGAGTATTAAAGTGTTCTAGTTCTAGTCCCTCTCTCTCTCTCTCTCTCTCTCTCTCTCTCTCTCTCTCTGTTAGACAGGTCCAAATGGACCTAATATCCTTGAGTATTAAAGTGTTCTAGTTCTCTCTCTCTCTCTCTCTCTCTCTCTCTCTCTCTCTCTCTCTCTGCCCCCCCCCCCCTCTGTGTGTCGTTGCTGTGGTTGTTAAACGCCGCCAGGAAATAACTACAAGCTGCTGCAATAATGCACCACCAGATATCAATCGTTACATGCGGAATCACGTCCACGATAGCATAAGGCATCATTCAGACCATGGCGGTTTGCGATGCGTTCATCGCCAGTCTGTACACATTCATCAGATCTTCATGATACCCTGCTCTCCTGCCCTCTCCTAAAGAAAAGAAGTAGGGGTGTGTGTGTGGGGGGGGCGAGGGGGGGGAAAGGGGGGTGCGTAAGAAGAAGAAACGAATACAACAATATTCACCCATCGTTTCGTAAATATATTTTAAAAAATCCCTAGCTGTAGGAATGGTCAAAGCCACTCCATAGGTCTGTGACCGGATTCAGAGGAGGGAGGTGGGTGGGGGGGGGGGGGGGTGGGGGGGGGGGTGCGGTAAGAAGAAGAAACG
>JABMCL010000034.1:1047500-1060000 GCA_018857735.1 Alviniconcha marisindica | reverse complement strand
AGGAAGGTGGGGATGGTATATGTGTGCGAGAGAGAGAGAGAGAGAGAGAGAGAGAGAGAGAGAGAGAGAGAGAGAGAGAGAGATGGATGTGTGTGTGTGAGGGAGGTGGGGATGGTATATGTGCGAGAGAGAGAGAGAGAGAGAGAGAGAGAGAGAGAGAGAGAGAGAGAGAGAGTGGGATGTGTGTGTGAGGAGTATGATTGGGAGAGAGAGAGAGAGAGAGAGAGAGAGAGGAGAGAGTAGTAGGGAGAGAGGGATGTGTGTGTGTGTGTGTGTGTGTGTGTGTGAGTAGAGAGAGAGAGAGAGAGAGAGAGAGAGAGAGAGAGAGAGACAGACAGACAGACAGACAGACAGACAGACAGACAGACAGACAGACAGACAGACAGACGTCCAGTATGTAAATGTGCATAGTGGGTATGGGTGTGTGAGGGAGGGAGGTGGGGATGGTATATGTGTGCGTGCGCGCATCTGCCTATGTTAAATTGTTTTCGTGTTTGGCTGACCTACCATTTTATGCGTTCAGCTAATAACTTCTGTAAAACAGTTTGTTCAGTCCGGATTAGATTTGCATCGATCTGGCCTTTTCTTTTTCTTCTTCTTCTTTTTTCCTATGTGTGCGAAAACGGCTTCTGTTTAATGTGCTCGCTTACCCTTTGCAAACGACAGTAGCAACGGGGCTAGACCCAAAACACGCTGCAAAGAGTGTCTTCAAAGAGCCTAGTTATTTCAACAGGTGCGTGAGCCGGTTTGGCCTAGCGGTATGGCGTTAGGCTGGTAAGCAAAGGAACCTCGGTTCGAATTCGCTTCGGCTTTCCTTTCTCTTCAAAAATTGCGATCTGTGGACACTGTCTTGTGACTTTGTCCGTCGCAATTGATAAAACATTAAAATGGATCTCATCGCTGCCCGTCTTAATGCAAGAGTCATTCTGGTGGCGACAGTGTGGCGATTGGCATATAATCTCCCCCTTCCCCGCTTCTCCCAGTCCCTAATAAGTCCTATGGCTTCTGTGGACGTTAAGCACCATGTTTACTTACTTATTTACTTACTTCAACAGGTGTTTAACCGAAACGTCAAATTCAGGGCTTTGTCTTAAAAAGCCTCTTGATTTTTATTAAATCGACTACATGTGTCTGTGACCCAGGATTGTCTTCGAATGCAACCTGGATAATTTCGTGTATTTTGTGTACATAAAACCACGAAGTGCCTCACACAACCATTCTTAATGAGATGGGTCACGAGATCGAAAACGAGGCTGAGGAGTGTGGCTAAAAACTACTAATCATTTACAGATACCGTCTTGGCTTGAGTTGTGCGACAACACACTGACACACGCAACAGCACCGAAGATACACTAAAATGGTCTTATGCACTGCATAGTTATGTGGGGACGTCACAACACATTGACACCGGCAAAAGACGTACACTAAAATGATGTTATGCAACCAGTTATGACCCCCTGACAAAACACAGGATAAAAAAGTCTATGCACTGAAGTAGGGGACGTCACAACACATTGACACCGGCAAAAGCACCGAGGATACACTAAAATGATGTTATGCACCACACAGTTGTGGGGGGACGTCACAACACACTGACACACGCAACAGCACCGAAGATACACTAAAATGGTCTTATGCACTGCATAGTTATGTGGGGACGTCACAACACATTGACACCGGCAAAAGCACCGAGGATACACTAAAATGATGTTATGCACCACACAGTTATGGGGGGACGTCACAACACACTGACACCAGCAAAAGCACCGAGGATACACTAAAATGATGTTATGCACTACATAGTTATCAGGGGACTATCTTCAGGCATGATCAGCTCCTTGCATAAAAGCATCCACCCTCCTGAACTGGAGATAAATCCTCCAAAGATGGCGTGTGGCTGGACGTGTAGTGGCGTAGCAACAACAGCAACAGCAGCAACAACAACAACAACAAACAAACAAATGAAATTTTTTTAAGAGAGAGAGAGAGAGAGAGAGAGAGAGAGAGAGAGAGAGAGAGAGAGAGACAGACGAGACAGACAGAGAGAGAGACAGAGACAGAGAGACAGAGAGACAGAGACAGAGAGAAACAGACAGAGAGGACAGAGAGAGACAGACAGGCAGACAGACAGACAGACAGAGTCACACGCTCAATTCTGTCGCCCTAAGGAATACATTTCTCAACGTACTGCATACACCGTTTGATTCCCAGACTGCAGGCATGGGTCTGGTTGCAGTAACAACAAAACAACAAAGACTGCCGGCGTTCATGCGACAAAAAGATAAAATCACACAACTGAGTGGGAGAGAGAGAACGGCTGAAATGAGACATTAAACGTCACGTCAATCTCTCTCTCTCTCTCTCTCTCTCTCTCTCTCTCTCTCTTCTCTCTCTTCTTTCTCCACACACACACACACACACACACACACACACACAGACAAAAACAGCTTGCGTTTGACTGACGTTTCCGCAACTGACTCGGACAAAAAACGAGCAAACAACAACAAAAATCCATAATTAGCAGTGGGTTATTCGTCCCAACCAGTCGTGGTGAGACACAGCTCCCCACTGTGCCCTTTGCTTTCAACCAACAAATGGAATCTGCAAATGGGTAATTCGCTGTTTTTGTTGTTGTGCTTGGAAGTTGGGTATCCACTCATTGCACAACTGTATTTGTTGAATGTTTTTTTGTTGTTCACAACCATTAATTTTGTTGTGTGCACGTAGCCCCTTTCTTTGGTGGGGGGGGGGGGTTGTTTGCTTTTTTGCGTGATTGTTTGTTTTTGGATAATAAAACACATTCCGCACGCGCGCGCGCGCGCACGCACGCGCGCACACACACTGTCCGGAATGCTCTCTCTCTCTCTCTCCCCCCCCTCTCTGTCCGTCTGTATGTCTGTCTGTCTCTGTTTCTCTCACTCCCCCTCTCTGTCTGTCTCTCTGTCTGTCTGTGTCTGTCTGTCTGTCTGTCTGTCTGTCTCTGTCTCTGTCTCTCTCTCTCTCTCTCTCTCTCTCTCTCTCTCTCTCTCTCTCTCTCTCTCTCTCTCTCTCTCTCTCTCTCTTAGAGATGCATTTATTTTAGGAGGCAGTGTATATATCTATATACTCCCACCATCGCTCTCTGCGCGACAACCAGACACGTATGAGTGATCACTGGAGCCCGGGCCCGCAACATGCGTGGTGATGGTGGTACTGGTAGTGCTGGTGGTGCTGGTGGTACTGGCGGTGATGGTGGTGGTGCTGAAGGCCCCGTTGTGTGTGCAGATGGGAATTAAAGCGGTCGAGGGGTCTAGGAGGTGACCAGAGGCCCTGGGGACCCGTCAGTCATGGGTGTCCCCGCGGCCCTTGCAAACAGCGCAAGGTGGAGGGCAATGGGGTGTGTGTGGGGGGGGGGGGGGGGGGGGGGGGGGGGGGGACGTGTCGGGGAATAGAATTGAGGTGGCTTTGAGATGGGACTAGGCCCAAAGGCCGCTGGAACCGGAACTGCTCGTGGACAACAACGACGGCGGTAATCGAACTGCACTGCAGTGATGCCTCCAGTTTGTCTTTAGAGGGCTGTATTTATCTTTAACCCCCATCCCCCTTATTCTTCCTGTGCCCCCCCTCCTTCCCCCATCCTCTGTCCCCTCCTTACCTCTCCCCCAACACACACACACACACACACACACACACACACACACACACACACACACCCAACTCTACCCCATCAACTCACCCTTCCACCATTTCTTCAGTTTGGGAAATTGTTTGCCCCCAAGGGCAAGTGCTCATCTTTGGTCGGCGGATGCGTGCACATGGGATCCAGGGTGTTTTTTGAGAAATCTTCATTAGTCTTACCGTCTTTGTCCTGATTAATGCACCCTAGGCTTTGCTGTCGCTGGTCATTATTTCCTGTTGTGGCTAACTGTTTGGCCAATACAAAGAGGGCCAAGAACAGAAAGGACGGGGGTACGAGTGAGCCGGGTTTGGCCTAGCGGTAGGGCGTTTGTTAAGCAGAAGGACCTCGGTTTGATTCCGCTTCGGCTTTCCTTTCTCTTCAAAAATTGTGATTATGGACACTGACTTGTTTCTTTGCTCTTCAAGGATTGGCTGTTAGGTCTAAATGGACCTGACGCTACTATCTTTGAGTATTAAAGTTTTCGAGTTCGAGTTCCTTACAGTTAATGACACATTAAAATGGCTCTCATCGCTGCCCATCTTAATGCAGGAGTCATTCTGGTGGTGACAGTGTAGCGTTAGGTATAGTCTCCCTCTCCCAGGATCTCGGTCCCCGCTAGTACCTCTTCGGTGACAACTCGGCATTAAACAAGTTTAGCCAACCAACCAACCAACCAGCCAGCCAACCAGCCAACCAGCCAGCCAGCCAGCCAGCCAGCCAACCAACCAACCAGCCAGCCAACCAGCCAACCAACCAACCAAACAAACAACCGACCGACCAACCAACCAACCAACCAACCAGCCAACCAACCAACCAACCAACCAACTAACCAAAGAAATGAAAAGGGAAAGTTGATGTTTGTGACATCCTTTATGTAAGACCAGGGCCGTACGTATATAAGTAATTTTGCTTGTTCCACGGTCCAACTGTTCTGTTGTTAATGATTGTATTGCTACATTTGAAAAATTAATGTTGTTTTTGTTTAAACCAAAGAAGGATGGGGAAAACGGCGAAGGGAGTCAAGAAAGGGGTGGGGGGAAGGAGGGGAGGACGGAGGAAGTGACAGAATGAACGAGGAGGGTAGGACAGATGGAAAAAAGGAAGGAAGGAAGGAAAGAGGGATGGGGGGAATCGCGAAGAGAAGGAAACGGGATGAAAAAAGTCGGGCCAGATGAAGTAACAAAAAACAAAAAACAAAAACAAAACAAAAAGAAGAAGAAAATAGTCAAATGAATGTAAAGGGAAGGGCGGGGTGGGGGTGGAGGTTGATGGTGGAATAAAAGAGAGAAGGAGACGGGGTGAAGAAAATAGGATGGAATGAACGAAGAACGAAAAAGAAAACAAAAAAGAAAGGAGGGAAATCGGTCGACGAATGAGGAAGGAAAGGGGGAATAGCGAAGAAAAGGGGAGAAAACTACTGAACAAACAGAGGCTGGATGACCAGTGATTGAAGAAGGAAGGGGGGACTGTCGAAGTGAAAGAGAGAAGGAGGCGGAATGAAGAAAGAAAACACAAAGCAAAACACCAAACAAATAAACAGGCCTTGACCAAAACAAAACAAAATGGGCGAAAATTTGTGAAAAAGGTTTTTAAAACCAGGACATGCTCGGACTGTTAGGGTTAGGGTTATACGCTCTCTCTCTCTCTCTCTCTCTCTCTCTCTCTCTCTCTCTCTCTCTCTCTCTCTCTCTGTATATATTATACACATATCAATCGTCCAGATCGTCCAGTGAACGAATCCATGATTCCGTTCAATCCCAGTTTTTGATCATTGCCCTACTTCCTTCGCATCTCTCTCGAACTTGCACACTCGCCCCAACGAGTCTGTCGCTGGCCGGACCTGTAAAGACTGCACACCCTTTCCCTGGCTTTGACTGACACTTGTTGAATACGCTGTCAGGATTCTCGCCAAGCAAGCGGCGAGGAGCACGTGCCGAGTGATTCCGCGTAAAACTGTCAGCATGTTTTCGCCGTGTCGATCACGCATCGGGCATCATCCGCGGACTGGCCTATATATCACTGGGCTTCCAAAAGGGACTTCTTTCGCTGTTGCCTGGTGTACACGGAAATAAACGGACAGTTGCCACTCGTAGGGCTAAAACCGAACTCCAAGCACTGGTTTACGACATCCTTCCTCCAACCACTGCCATAGCTGATTACGCCATAGGTCTCGGAAAACTGTCAGCGGCTAACAAACAGTTGTTTGATGACGTTTCAATGGCAGTAAATCTGTAACAGACAACTCAGATTATATCAGACGTTTCTTTTATAACTGACTACGTTCTCTCTGCGTTGCTTACGTCAGCACAAATAAAACCAAAATCGTTTCAATCGAAACGAAACTTTTTTTTCCTTTCTTCTTTTTTCTTCTTTTTTACCCGGGCAGGTGCGTCTCATGTTTACGTGCGTGCTTGGGCGCTAAGTAAGTAAACATGGTGCTTAACATCCACAGAAACCATAAGGCTTATTAGGGACGGGGAGAATGGGGGAAGGGGGTATGGAAGTGGGGAGAGAGGAGTATATATACCTATCGCTACACTGTCACCACCAGAATGACCTGCATTAAGATGGGCAGCGAAGTGAGCCGTTTTAATGTTTCATTAATTGTGAGGGACAAAGTCACAAGACCGTGTCCACAAACCACACTTTGAAGAGAAAGGAGAGCCGAAGCCGCATCGAACCGAGGTCCTTCCGCTTACCAGCCTACCGCCTTACCGCTAGGCCAAACCGGCTCTCGCTTGGGCGCTAGGTTGCTTCCAGTCTTATCAGTACCCAAACCTTTCGGAGGGCGCTGACAGCGTCGGTGGACAGCTGCGCGGAGATAAAGAGTGCCCCTTCAGTGGCGTAACCAGTTCTGGCAGAGTTTGGAGGAAGGTGCCAGAAAGCGATGCTCGGCTCGGAGTGTGGGCTAAAACAAGACGTCCGGGTTTTGACAGTCTTGGGTGGCGGACGGAGCGGGGCAGCCACACTTTGTAGACATATCCGTGAGGGGAAGAGAGGGCAATGAAGACATAAAAAAGCGGCACTACCATCACTGTACAGAGCACACTCCGAGCACCGCTTTCCGGCACCTTCCTCCAAACTCTGCCAGATTTACTTACGCCACTGAAGGGGCACTCTTTATCTCCGCGCAGCTGTCCAGCGACGCGGTCAGCGCCCTCCGAAAGGTTCGGGTATTAATATGACTGTAGAAGCAACCTAGCGCCAAAGCACGCACGTAAACATGAGACAAATCCACCTCGGGTAACAAACAAAAAACAAACAAAAAAACAACAACAAAAAAGAGTTCCGTCTCGATTCAAACAATTGTGGTTTTATTTGTGCTGGTGTAAACTTTGTTGGCGGCTATAAATGACACGCCTTGTTTTATTTGAGTTGTTTGTAACAAACTTACTACTGTTTGAGGACCAACCAACAAAAAAACTGCCTGTTAGCTGACAGTTTTCTGGACCCTATGGCGTAACTAAAAATGGCAGTGGTTGAAGGAAGGATGTCGTAAACCAATGCTTGGAGTTTGGTTTTACTATAGAGGGATTCGGGGTATATTCAAAACGCTCTATATAGAAAATATACAACGGTGAAATCGGTGGATATTCAAAACGTGCTATAAAGCTAGTCACGCATTCAGATTAATTGCATGCAACAAAAGCACAGTGAGTCTGCTCGAGAGCGGAGAATGGCGCTATATAAAAGCGATCATCATAATCATTATAGATGCATTGATTATTATTGTTATTGTTATTATTATTATTATTGGGTCTGTGCAACAAACATTTTGAGGATGGAAACGTGCGCTCCACAAAACCATATCAATCGGTAAATAAATGAACTCCTCTGATGGCGTTTATATATCTTGTATTTACTCGCATGCCAGGTGTTAGTTACCGTAGGCGACTCAGGTCTTTGTTCTTGTATTTGTGTTACGGATTTCGAGCGCTAATCAACTCCCTCGTGAATAAATAAATCGACATATGAAACGTGTAATGAACCAGAAGAAGCTGATTTATTACCCCCATAGCTACCAACCATGCAACTTGCCGTTGCATCAGGGCCCATCATATCTTAGGATCGTCTGACCACTAATCCTGAGACTGGTGACCCTAAGCGGTTGACGGAACTTTATACTCAAAGAACTAATTAACTATTAAAGACGCGTAATTGTCATGCCTACAATCTTCCTACAAGCGACAACAGATCAACAATAAAGATAAGTTTCTTTCTCATTTTTCGTCGTTTTTTACCGTTTAACTGTTGTTTAAGTGTCGTTTTGTGGCTGGACGAAGGAGATTTACCCCCGAAAATTTTGCATAATTTTTGTCTGTCCGTGTCATAATAAATAAGCGTTCTTTTGAACCTTTTTGTATTTGGAACTAATTAACTAACCTACTAACACATTGTACGTCCACGAAGCTGTTGCACTCCAAGTGAAGACGTGGGGCTTTTTTTTCTTTCTTCTTCTTTTTTTCTTTTTCTTTTTCTTTTTTGTCCAATAGCCGTTCTGCCTTTCCTGCTTTGCTTTCGCCCGGAACTGACGCAAGCGAGGTGCAAACTTCCCCTGTTGTCATACGAATCTCTCCGTGCCACCCGGAAGTGACGTCTCAAAGGATTGAGGCAGAAGAGACGGGAGTGTCAACATTTGCTGGGACCTGCGCGAGCGAATGATATGGCTGTCGCGTTTTAGCCGTGGTAATGGAGGATGAAAACAGTGTGAAAGGAATTTTTTGCTGCATCATGCTCTGTGGTACAGCAGATCACACCGACTGCTGACTGGATGAGTCTTGCGTTGTAGAGCTGAAGGATGTGGTGTGCTGGACTGGGTTGGTGAGGAGGTGGTGGGCGCAGAATCAAAAGCCTGTGCCCATAAAACCACCAGGTGAAGAGAACGGCTAACTGACGGCAGATTCAAAACTGTCGAGCGCCACTACCATAACCCACGTCTGACGAAACCAGGCGTGGACATGTCTACAAGGTGTGGTTGTGGTCAGGATTCCACACCCTGAACAGTTGTGATACGGACGCTGTCTTTGTGACTCTGCTCCGCACAGCCGTTATAAAACAGCAATTAGCGAAGTATTCCAGCTGCTTCGCGCTCGTGGGGTCCCCACCTCCTTATCATTGTTGTTCTGGCGGTGGTCCACGGCGTCTTCGGTCTTTGCGGGTCGCAACGCGGACGAGCTATTCACTCTTTCCCCCTCCCCTCCCCCCCTCCCTCCCCCCTTTCCCCGTCCCTAATAAGCCATCTCGCTTTTGTGGACGTTAAGCAACATGTTGGATCCCTTGCCAGAGGCTGCTGACCAGTGGAGACATGTACTAGCAGCTGCCGTCATGTGCACAGTGATGGTTGAAGTGTTGCTTTACGTCCATAGAAACTGTAGGTTTATTAGGGACGGGAGCCCAGGACATCCACCTCGACTTTCACACAGCTCCTGAGCTCTGCACACAAACTCCAAACACTGGTTTACGACATCCTTCCTTCAACCACTGCCGTATTTAGTTACACCATAGGGTCCAGAAAACTGTCAGCTAACGAGCAGTTTTTTGTTGGTGCTCAAACAGTAGTAAGTTTTACAAACAACTCAGATAAAACTAGGCGTGTCATTTATAGCCACCAACAAAGTTTACACCAGCACAAATAAAACCACAATCGTTTGAATCGAGACGGAACTCTTTTCTTCTTTTTTTTACTCGGGGTGGATGCGTCTCATGTTTACGTGCGTGCTTGGGCGCTAGGTTGCTTCTTCAGTCACATTAGTACCCGAACCTTTCGGAGGGCGCTGACCGCGTCGCTGGACAGCTGCGCGGAGATAAAGAGTGCCCCTTCAGTGGCGTAAGTAAATCTGGCAGAGTTTGGAGGAAGGTGCCGGAAAGCGGTGCTGGGAGTGTGCTCTGTACAGTGATGGTAGTGCCGCTTTTTTATGTCTTCATTGCCCTCTCTTCCCCTCACGGATATATCTACAAAGTGTGGCTATGGTCAGGATCTGAGGCCAGACAATGCTGACCAGTGGAGAGATGTACTAGATGCTGCAGGCAGGTGCACGTGCAGTGATGGTAGTGCCGCTTTATTTTATGTCCTCATTGCCCTCTCGTCACCTCACTCTCCCCCCCCCCCCCCCCCCCCCCTCCTTCCACCTGCCCCCACCCCACCTTTCGCTGGTTGACTGGGCGTAAAACATCAAGTTACTTACTCCCGCCTTTCTTCTCAGTGACTTAGATAAAATACAACCTAGCGTTGCCGTTACAACCACTAGAGCGTGTAATTATTTGGCCTTCTTCCTTGACGGTTGTAGGGTACCCCCCCTAAAAACGGATACTATGAATGGCTCTCCCCTTGCTATAGAATCCGATTACCAAATTGGATTCGTGTCGCGATTTTTCTTGACTAACGTCCCCTCTTCTTCTCCTCTCCAAAGCCGCAGTGAGTACGCGGCCACGGCTTGCGAGAACGTTGACTGAAACACGGTTAGATCACGTGCACCACTTCTTCCATTCTCGACCCGCATGTCCGCAGAGTCACAAGCCCGTGTCCATAAAGCCGCCATGTGAAGAGAAAGGCGAACTGATGCGGTTCAGAGCTGTCGAGCGCTACTACCATAGGCCACATCTGAGGAAACCTGGCATGGACACGTGTTGTAGAGCTGAACAACAGGCTGTGGTCAGGATCCGAGGCCAGACGCTGCTGACCAGGGGAGAGATGTACTAGAGATGTACTGGTGCACAGTGATGGTAGTGCCGCTTTATTTTATGTCCTCATTGCGCTCTCGTCCCTGCAGTCCACCCCCCCCCCCCCCCCCCCCCCCCCCCACCCCCCACACACACCTTTTGCTGGTTGACTGGGCGTAAAAGATCAAGTTACTTATCCCCCCCCCCCTTTCCTCACAGTGACTTAGATATATATATATATATACATAAAATAAAATAAATGCAACCTAGCGTTGCCGTTACAACCACTAGAGCGTGTAATTATTTGGCCTTCTTCCTTGACGGTTGCAGGGTACCCCCCGAAAAACGGATACTATGAATGGCTCGCCCCTTGCAATAAGAATCCGATTACCAAATTGGATTCGAGTCGCGATTTTTCTTGACTAACGTCTCCTCTTATTCTCCCCTTCAAAGCCACGGTGAGTACGCGGCCACTGCTTGCGAGAACGTTGACTGAAACACGGTTAGATCACGTGCACCACTTCTTCCATTCTCGACCCGCATGTTTCACTGGCTACGTACGCTTCGCTTGAAAGGCGCACCGGGCTTCAAAATCTCGTCTTTCATTCACGCAGAGCTGCATAAAATAATGGCATTGACACTCCGTATCTTTTGAACCGATGCTGTGATACCTTCTTTTTTTTTGTCCCTTGTTTTCATTCATCCTTCGTTCCATTTCCCAGACCTGCCTGTGCATCTCCACTCACTCGCTGGCGTTGGGGGGAAGGGAGTGTTGTGTGGGGGGTAGGGGAGTGGGGGGTGGATTCCAAGCACTTTATAATGATGCACCGAAACTGGAACATTGTGCCCTCTCCTCGTCTAGAAAGCAATTCAAATGAGACTTTCAGTAAACCTTCAGGACGTTTCTGATTTTTTTTAATCGTGCACCAGAGATTGTTAGCCGGATTCTTCTTTCTTTCTTTTTTTCTTTTCTTTCTTCTTGTTCTTCTTCCCTTCTCTTCCAGCATATAAGTGTGTTTTTTTTTTCGCCGCATTTTTTTCTTCTTCACCTTCTTATCTGCCAGGGTAATGAGTGTGCTGCTGCGGCTTGGGCATATCCGCCATCTACAGACCGCCCTCATCATCATCATCATCATCATCACCATTATCATCATCATCATCTCCATCACCATCATCAGCATGATGATGATCATCATCACATCTGTCTCTCCTACCCACTCACTCTATCATCTGCTGTCTCTCCCGCTCATTTTCTTTCAAGATTTCATTCTGATCACCATTATTATGAACCTGCAGACTAGCAGAAAATTCTGCACGTTTGAGTGAGCGGCACGTGAATGAGTTTTGGCTGTTTCGTGCAGGCAGACGCGCGCGCGTGCGCCCACACACATACACACACACACACACACACACACACGCACATGCACATACACACACACACACACACACACACGCACACGCAGGCACGCACGCACACACACACACGCACGCACGCACGCACACACACACACGCACGCACACACGCACACACACACGAACACACACATACACGCACACACATACACATGCACATGCACATACACACACACACACACACACACACGCACCACACACACACACACCACTCACACACTCACCACCACACACACAGCACGCACGCACCACCACCACCACACACACACACACACTCACTCACACACACACACACACACACACACACACACACACACACACACACACACACACACACACACCGCATACAAGCGCACGCGGGGGGGAAAATCATGATCTGAATTCTTTTGGTAAAACGCTCTTCAAATTCAACACACGTTCAGCCGCGATCATAATGAAGACGACACGAAATTCATCTTCATCATTCAAACATTGCTCTCGTCGTGACCCCAGTCTCAGTGTTCCTGCCTCCTTCCTTTTCCGAGGCAGTTCTGATCAAAACACACAGGCGGATGTGTGGGGGGATGTAGTGGCGGTCTGCTCTCTGGAGGGGACACTCACTCAGTCTGACTCCGCGACTTAGCCAACATTGTCGTCAGTAGGGGGCATAGCAGGTGACGTCCTGCGTATGCTGAATGGAGAACAGGCACTACTGAACACCACCGAAGTGACTCGGCAGCTGTGCAGTGTCTCCTTCTAGGTAGGAATAGTAAGTAAACATGGTGCTTAA
>JABMCL010000034.1:1020000-1037500 GCA_018857735.1 Alviniconcha marisindica | reverse complement strand
TGACCCCAAGCTGAGCAAACGCGATGACTTGAATGAATATCTTTATCGCCGATGTCAGCCTATACCAATTTACCGTTGCTGAAGGGGGGGGAAAAAAGATGTATTTATTGTCTAACTGCAAGTGTTTCAGGTTTGTGTCGTGTCCCATTTGTCATTCTGTGTCAGCGTGAACAGATTTATAACGTTGCGTCTGACAAAAAAAACTCAGAAGCTTTCAAGTTCAACTTGAAAAGTAGGTGATTTAATCGAAAAATAACGGCTAGGACTAACAAGACAGCCACGCGATTTTATGGGTTTTTTTTTTTTTAGTTAGTTTTTTTTTAGTTGCTGTGTGTTGACATCAGTTAGTCCACGTTTTTAACAGCTTTGTGGTGTGTGTAGCATCGGTTTGGTAATGCACCTTAAATTCTTTCCAACTAGCCCAAAGCGCAGTTCCTAGCTCTGGAAAAAAGTCTCAACGATTGTCTTGCTCGTGCAGAAATAGCCATGAGTGTTGTTGTGTATTTTCAGGTGCGGCTTGATTTTGGAGCGAAGTGAACAAGACTTAAGAGTTTGTGCCATTCTGCGGGAGGAATGACCTGTGCTTGGATATTATGCTGAGAGACTGACTGGCAAAGCGTGTTGGTGTGACAAAACTGCGATATGGTGAGTGTTATGTCGTTGTCGTCGCTGTTGTTGTTTTGCCGCTGCTGTGGAAAAAAAAAACTAACTGACTTTTTCTCTCTTTCTCTTCTTGTTTTTGTCCTCGGTCTTCTTGGTGAAAACACAGAAGATTAAAAAGAACGCTTATTAAAAAGTAAAAGGGTGTTTTTTTACTATAAAAATAAATAAAATAAAGCTCATGTTTTGTCTTGTCTAACACAAAAGCGTGTTTTCGCTGATAAGGCGCTCATTTGTTGTCTTTCTAAAAATAAAAATAAATTAAAGTTAGACAAAACAAAACATGCCCGAATTTTCAGTAAAAATATGTTGTTTTTTCAAAACAGCATACTTCAATCAAAAGCAGATAAGTGTCCTAGTTCTACAGCTCAGTTTTCACCGTTTAACTCTTGTTCAAGTGTCGTTTTGAAGATTGATAAAGAGAATTACCCCGAAAATTGGCACGTTGTGTTTTTGTCCTAATAAACAGCGGGGTTGTTGTTGTTGTTTTAACGTTCATGTGTTTGGATCATGCTTTCTCAAGCAAAACCAGACAGATGAATACACACACAAAAACGATGGGAAGGTGGGGGAGGGGGGGGAGGGGGGGGGAGGTAATGAAGAAGAGTTCATTGTCCCTGTCTACCAGCGCGGCTTGAACCTTCTTCTCTCGGATTAGGATGTCGTCGTCGTCACAGCGAGGAACTCGGTCGGCCTTTGAGTAGTAGTGTCAACCTGTACTGACAACAACAAGCGTACATCTGAATATAAATTATCCTTACGTAGCACTTTACTCTGTGTGAACCGGTTTGGCCTAGCGGTAAGGCGTTAGGCTGGTAAGCAGAGGGACCGCGGTTCGAATCCGGTTCGGCTTTCCTTTCTCTTCAAAAGTTGTGGTCTGTGGACACTGTCCTGTGACTTTGTCCCTCATAATTAATGAAACATTCAAATGGCTCTCATCGCTGCCCATCCGAATGCAGGAGTCATTCTGGTGGTAACAGTGTAGCGATAGGTATATAATCGCCCTCTTCCCCTACCTCCATACCCCCCCCCATCCCTTCCTTCTCCCCGTCCCAAATAAGCCTTATGTGAGCCGGTTTGGCCTAGCGGTAAGGCGTTAAGCGGAGGGACCTCGGTTCGATACCGCTTCGGCTCTCCTTTCTCTTCAAAACGGTTGTGGTTTGTGGACACTGTCTTGTGACTACTGAAACATGGTGCTTAACGTCCGCAAAAATCATAAGGCTTATTAGGGACGGGGAGAAGGCGAGGAAGGCGGTATGGAGGTAGGTAGGTAGTGATGCTTAATGTCCTCAGATGTCAGTTGACATGTTAGGGACAAGCTGAGACCAATGCCGAAGCATGGTTCAATATAGCTTTACGTCCACGGAGACCAAAGGCTCGTTAGGACGGACAGCCCAGGACGGCCACCTCGACTCTCACACAGCTCCTGAACTATGATGGAGGTAGGGGAAAAGGGAGATTATATACCTATCGCTACACTGTCACCGCCAGACTGACTCCCGCATTAAGATGGGCAGAGATGAGAGCCATTTTAATGTTTCATTAATTGTGAGGGACAATTTCACAAGACAGTGTCCGCAGACCACAACTTTGGAAGAGAAAGGAGAGCCGACGCGGATTCGAACCGCCGAGTGAAATGCTTACCAGCTTGCCATACCAGCTCACCTAATAATAATAATAATGGATAGGTCTTGTAGAGCGCTTTTTTTTTTTTTAAATCGATACTCTATAGAACACATCATTCAATCACATGTATACTCGTAGACGTTGTCATAATCGATTGTAACAGGAATGGTCTGCCAAGGTTTGTGAAAAAGCCTGTCTAAAGAGGAAAGACTTGGGCTGGGTTTTGAAATACTAATACTAATACTACTACTAATAATAATGTACATTTATCATGGGCTCATCAACGCCCTGAGCGCTCACATGATGCATATTAACCTAAATATGATATTCTATACACATGTAGAGCTCCTACCGAAACAATTTACATAAGGTATTATATGGAAACACACACACACATGCACATGCACACGCACACGCACGCACACACACACACACACACACACACACACACACACACACACACACACACACACACACACACACACCACGCACGCACGCACGCACGCACGCACGCACCACACACACACACACACACACACACACACACACACTGAAAAAGAAATAAACTCAGAGTTTATTTCATTTTCAGTCTCTGGGCACAGTTAGCTGTAATTATTAATTCAACTCCTTGCACAAACGGAAGTGCATTTATAGTTCAGTGATTGTATAATTATGCAAGTGAACGAATATTTTGAAAATACAGGCGAGTGAATTAGTTCTTGGAGTCTAACGTCCCGCACGTAGCATGGGATCACATCAAGGCTGCGAGAGAGAGAGAGAGAGAGAGAGAGAGAGAGAGAGAGAGAGAGAGAGAGAGAGAGAGAGAGAGTCAAGTTAGTTGGTGCTTTGAGCCCAATCAACGACATAGGGTTATATCAGGGCTGTGTGTGTGTGTGTGTGTGTGTGTGTGTGTGTGAGAGAGAGAGGAGAGAGAGAGAGAGAGAGAGAGAGAGAGAGAGAGAGGAGAGAGAGAGAGTGCGTCGCGTATGTGTGTGTGTGTGTGTGTGGTGTGTGTGTGTGTGTGTGGTGTGTGTGTGTGGTGTGTGTTGATAAGAGAGAGAGAGAGGGAGAGAGAGAGAGAGAGAGAGAGAGAGAGAGAGAGAGAGAGAGAGAGAGAGAGAGAGAGAGAGAGAGAGTGCGTGTGAGTATGTGTGTGTGTGTGTGTGTGTGTGTGTGAAGAGAGAGAGAGAGAGGAGAGAGAGAGAGAGAGAGAGAGAGAGAGAGAGAGAGAGAGAGAGTGTGTGTGTGTGTGTGTGTGTGCGCGCGCGCGCGCGCGTGTGTGTATGTGTGTGTGTGTGTGTGTGTGTGTGTGTGTGTGTGTGACCAGCTAGCCGCTGTTGGTGTGATGAGCAGGTTGTGCGGGTAAACACTTGTCCAGGAAGATTTATCGTCCTGTAACCTCACCCCGCACTTGGGCACTTCGGCGCCGGGCCTATCACAGCGGGTGATTGAGGTTTACACAAACGCCGTTGTAAATATTACGACTATCGCCTGCCGTGCTGTTCCTCCGCCCCTTTGCTGTAGGTGTTACGACTATCGCCTACCGTGCTGTAAGTAAACATGGTGCTTAACGTCCACAGAAACCATAAGGTTTATTAGGGACGGGGCTACCGTCCTGTTTCCTCCTCCACCTTTTTACTGTGGATGTTACGACAGTCGCCTACCGCGCTGTTTCTTCGTCCTCTTTGCTGTACGTGTTGTAACTATCGCTTATCGCTGTAGATATTACGACTATCACCTACCATGCTGTTTCCACCTCCTTTTTGCTGTAAATATTACGACTATCGCCTACCGTTGTTTCCTTCGCCTTTTCGCTATAGATATTACTACTATCGCCTACCGTTCTGTTTCCTCCTTTTCGGCTGTAGATATTACGACTATCGCCTACTGTACTGTTTCCTCGACTTTTCCGTAGGTTTTACAACTATCGCCTACTGTGCTATTTTCTCCTTTTTTGCCGTAGATGCCGGTTACGACTCTCGCCTACTGTTAGATGTTAGACTATATTCTGTTTTTTTTCTCCCTATTTTCTCTGTAACTTATGATTGAGTAACTGTCAATTTCTCAAACTCACGCAACATCGGACTATTGCTATGTCAGATTACTGCTACTCCAGACAGTGGGACTCTCGCTACGTCGGACTATCGCTACGCCAGACTCGGACTATCGCAACGCCAGACTGTCGGACTATCGCTACGTCGGACTGTCGGACTATGGCTACGCCAAACTGTCGGACTATCGCTACGCCAGACTGTCGGACTATCGCTACGCCAGACGGACTATCACAACACCAGACTGTCGGACTATCGCTACGCCAGACGGACTATCGCTACGCCAGACGGACTATCGCAACACCAGACTGTCGGACTATCGCTACGCCGCCAGACGGACTATCGCAACACCAGACAGTCGGACTATCGCTACGCCAGATGGACCATCGCAACACCAGACTGTCGGACTATCGCTACGCCAGACGGACTATCGCTACGCCAGACGGACTATCGCAACACCAGACTGTCGGACTATCGCTACGTCGGAACGGCGTGGCGCATGCCTTGCCCGAACTTCATTTCACAGCCGAACTTCATTTCACGTGCCGGAGTTCCAAGGAGTTACGCACTCGTAACATTTGTAACCTTCCTTACAGCCTGTTTCCGTTCCACAGCATCCCTCGGGGATGACCCATCCCCCTGCCCCCTCCCCCTGCCTCCCCCCACCCCCCAAGTCCCCCAATCCCTACGTTCACCGTCCCAGTTCCACCCTCGGCGATGATCGTTGTTGCGTGTGTGATGCACGTGCAACATCCAAACATTGTGTTGCGCCCCTTGTGTTTTTTTGTTGCTGCACCCGCACCTAGGCACGCGGCGCTGTCTCGGGAGAAGGGAGGAGGAGAGTGTGTGTTGTGGGGGGGGGGGGGGGGGGGGGGGGGGGGGGGCGGGAAGAGGCGGGGGCAGGGGAGAGAATTAGACTGCTACCACGTGCATGTCAGGGGTGTCTTCCAGATTTGACTGTGCCGGTATGCTCTCTCTCTTCTGTCTGTCTGTCTGTCTGTCTGTCTGTCTGTCTGTCTGTCTGTCTCTCTCTCTCTCTCTCTCTCTCTCTCTCTCTCTCTCTCTCTCTCTCTCTCTCTCTCTCTCCTTTCACTGATTCATGCCTATACATATTTAAATGATGCCTGTAAGTTTATATTTACTCATCAGTAGCTTAGCAAGGACTATTTGCTGGACAGGTTTTTGACTGAACCTAAACTACAATCATTGTAAAATAAAGTTTTCGAGTTCGAGTTCTGTCTGTTTGTCTGTCTGTCTGTCTGTCTGTCTGTCTGTCTGTCTGTCTGTCTCTCTCTCTCTCTCTCTCTCTCTCTCTCTCTCTCTCTCTCTCTCTCTCACACACACACACACACACACACACACACACACACACACACACACACACACACACACAGAAGTACATTTTTTATTAGCATGTCGAAAGTATACAGCCTTGAGAGATGAACTTATTCCACCACAGTACCATAGACAACCATCCATGTTTACAATTTTCCTTATTATTAGCGGCTAGCACGAACGCATCCACCATAGAGAAATTATCCACCTTCGCTTTTAAAGCTTTAAACACTAGAAAACTGAGTTTAAGTCCGTCATTGGATCCATGAGAATTCGAATTGTCTGAATGTTGACTCCTGTTGTAATGAGCCGGAGGCCTGACAATAAAATAATCTTGTCTTGTCTCTCTCTCTCTCTCTCTCTCTCTCTCTCTCTCTCTCTCTCTCTCTCTCTCTCTCTCTCTCGCCATGTCTCTGTCAGTGTCTCTGTCTCTCTCTCTGTGTCCTGGTTGGCAGGGCGTAAAGAAATAAATCCATCCTTGCGTCTGTCTCTCTGTCTGTCTCTGCCTGCCCGCTTCTCTGTCTTCTGGATTTTTTGGATTTTTTTTTCTCTCCCTGTCTCTGGCTGTGTCAGTCTAGAAACAACAAACGAAGGAGATATTCAGCGCTCGAAATACGTCACACGAACACAGCAGCACTTTACAAGACTTCAGCCGCCCACAGTAACTCTCACTGGCATGCGAGTAAACACAAGGTACATAAACCTCTGGTGAAATTTATGTACTTTGCTGCCGGAAGCGACTCAGGTCTTTGTTGTTGTGTTTGTGTGACGTCTTTCGAGCGCTAGTTAAGTCTCTTATTTGTTGATTCTTCACAGGCACCCTGGGCTTCATTCTGTCTGTCTGTCTGTCTGTCTGTCTGTGTGTGTGTGTGTGCCGGCCTGTGTGCGTGCGTGTGTGCTTCCTCAATTGTTTCTTTTAGTAGCCTGCCAAAGTTAAAGCTGTCGCGCCGAATCTAATAGCTGAAAATGTGTTCATTCGTGCGACACAATGTGCAGCGATGAATAAACAGCAGCTGCAACCCCCTACAGTTGTCGCATTAGTCGAAGACCGCCAGTGCATCATATTTCAGAAATCAATCGTCCCACAAGTGGCTATGGTGTCAGCTGAGCTAGTAGGGTCCGCTACGACCGCACGGACGGGAGGGGGGAGGGGAGGAGAGGGAGGGGGGCCAAGGGGGGGGGGGGGGGGGGGGGGTGCGGATATGCGGAAGTGCCAGAGCTGAATGGACGCGGCGGGTCTTCCACATGAAGGGTCATTTCATGGAGTGTATTATTAAGAGAGTGCCAGGGTCAGTATGAATAATTCACGCCGCCCCGTGTCAGTCACGGACAGACAGGCTGACGGGCGTCGGCGTTATTGCATTACTCAGCAAAGGATAACCCTGTTAGTCCAAGCCCGGCTCCCGCAATTAATGCCTCGTGTTACTCATCTTTTTTCTTACCGAGCCCTGCCGACCCCTCTCGTCCTAAGCATTAATTCCACTCAGAGCCTCTTTTGACACCCCCCCCCCCCCCCTTCACTCCCTCCTCCTTTCCCCTGCCCCTCCACCCTCCTCTCTTCCTCTTCCTCCCCACACCCTCCACCCTCCTCTCTTCCTCTTCCTCCCCACACCCTCCACCAGTGTCCACCTTGTGGGTGGCCCCTGTACGAACCACGCAGTCCAAAATGCCGCGCTGGTCTGTTGGAACATGAAGTCTACCGTTGAGGCCATCGCCAACGTTCAACAAGTTGCAACTGTGGACGGACTTGGCTTGGCCAAATCTGGCGCTGTTGCAGCTACGCACACTGCATGAGCCCACGGGACTAATCTATGGCGGCTTGCTTGCGTCAAAAGCCCATAACTGTTTGTTTTGTTTTGTTGTTTTGTTTTGTCCGCATACGTTTAGCTATTAGCGTTTGCTATTAGTGTATGCAGATTGAGAGAAAGGGGGCGTATGTCTAAGAGTGTGTATGTGCGTGTGGTTCATGACTTAGACTTATTGAGATATGTTCTTCGTTGTGCGATCGGACGACAGCTGGGATGAATAAAGTATATTGTTATTGCTATTGTTGGCTATGTCTTTTTGTAACGGCATTCTAGTTTTAGAAGAAGCTAGTTGTAATTATCTCAACATAATTACTCATTATCTCTACGTGGTGAGTAAATATCACTACGTAAATAGCGTAAATCTCTGCCGAGCTTGGTTCCAGTGGTTTACTATAGCGTCAAAAGTAAAATTTTATTACATGTATTACCAGCTGTGCTAAGGCAGTGTGCTAGGGCCACTTGGGATTTGGACAGTAGGGTGTCTGGCGCTGGCTATAGATTGGACAACGTGGACATGGTGTGCATGTGCTGTCCTGTCAGCAGTTCTTTCTCAGCAATGATCTTGGATAGTGTGGCACAATTTTGGAACTGATCAGACTGTTTTGAACGCAGTCAGTCGAAAACTGCGAGTACGTAATCATGGTGCTTACGTCCACAGAAACCATAAGGTTTATTAGGGACAGGGAAAGGGGAGGGTGGAGATCGGGTAGAGATGAATAGCTCGTCCGCGCGCTCCGACCCGCAAAGACCGAAGGGACCGTCAGACACCTCCTGCAGAACAACAATGTTAAGGAGGTGGGGACCCCGCCAGCGCCAAGCAACTTGTGTACTCCACTAATTACTGTTTTAACAGCTGTGCGAAGCAGAGTCACCAAGACAGTGTCCAAGAAGTAACTGTTGATGAGCAACTCGGCAGCAAGACGATCCATCCTGCTTTGAGAGCCCAGCTCCACCTCCCTGCTCTTGATCTCCCCTGGGCCCCGTCTGCTCTCCCGTGCTTGTTTCAGTGTTGCTTTACAACTCAGCAGCAAGACAACCCATCCAGCTAGCTATGAGAGCCCAGCTCCACCTCCCTGCTCTTTATTTCTCCTGGGCTCCGTCTGCTCTCCTGTGCTTGTTTCAGTGTTGCTTTACAATCCGTCCAGCTATGAGAGCCCATCTCCACCTCCATGCTCTTAATCTGTCTGGGCTCTGCTGTCCTCTGCTTGTTTCATTGCTGCTTTACAACTCAGCAGCAAGACAACCCATCCAGCTAGCTATGAGAGCCCAGCTCCACCTCCCTGCTCTTTATTTCTCCTGGGCTCCGTCTGCTCTCCTGTGCTTGTTTCAGTGTTGCTTTACTATCCGTCCAGCTATGAGAGCCCATCTCCACCTCCATGCTCTTAATCTGTCTGAGCTCTGCTGTCCTCTGCTTGTTTCATTGCTGCTTTACAACTCAGCAGCAAGACAATCCGTCCAGCTATGAGATCCCAGCTCCACCTCACTCCTCTTGATCTATCCTGGGCTCTGTCAGACGATCCAGAGGGGGGCCGGGGGGGGGGGGGGGGGTTGCAAAGAGCTGCTCTTGACAGAGTCCGTCAGCAGTCCGCAGCAACGTTAGAAACCTCAGTGAATGTTCTGAACCGAGGCTTGTTCAACAACTCGAATCAGAGCGTCGCGTTCACTGATTGGCTGTTCTTTGTGCATGCGTCGTCATTGATACTACGTCATTGTAAATATGTGCCTTTTGTGCTGCGTCCAATGGCTTAGTAGTGTCAAATGCACACAGTTGTAATTTTCTCAACATGGTTACTAATTATGTCAACGTATTATTTGTTATCTCTGAGGATGTACCTCTGGTGGAGTTTATCTACCTTGTATTTACACGCATGCCAGATGAGAGTTACGTTAACGACTCAGGTCTTTGTCGTTGTACGTGTGCTACGTATTTCGAGCGCTAATTAACTCACCTTGTTTTTTGATATTATCTCTACATAATTCTAAGTAGGCTGATATGTCTTTTGAAGCTTAGTTCCCACGCTTTATTTGTATCAATTATGATAATTATAACTATGTACGCGCACACAATTGTAATTATGTGCCATCCGTACTGCTTCCAACGGATCAGCTCCTTCGAAAGTACATAATTACAATGACGAGCGAGAGATAAATACAATTATACGCTTTTGACGCTAGCAGGCCGCCATACCAGCCGAGCAATCTTTTCTGGTCCGGGCCTTGCGGAGAGATGTGTTCCGACAGCGCGAAGACAGCCAGTAATTAGTCGTCCGTTTGCTAATGAAAGGAAGAGAGCCCGGGTGATCCGAAGCACGTTTCGCGGGCTGACAGGTGGTTTGAACATGTTGCAGGACGCGCTGGTGCCGTTCTTAATGAGACATCCGTGGTGATGTAAGCTGCATGAGCCGCGGGTTGGGCCAAGCGGTAGGGCATCATGCTTGTAAAGGGGGGTGGGGGGGGGGGGCGAATCGGTTCGATTCCCTAGCTTCGGCTCCTTTTTTTCTTCTTCTTCTTTCTTTCTTGCTTTTTTTTCCCCCTTTTTATTTCTTCTTTTTTTTTCTTCCGAAAGTTGTGGTTTGTGGACACTTGTCTTCGTGATTTTGTCCTCTCACGTCAGCACTGTAAGAACACCGCTTCGATGGATAGTCATTAAAAACGCGCTATGAAAAGCTAGCCACTCATGCTGAATCACACGCAAGCGCAGTGCAGTGAGTCTGCTCGAGAGCGGAGAATAAACGCTATATAAAAGCGATCAACGACAACCACAACAATGAATGGGCTGGTATCCGCCTCTTACCATTATGTGCCGGTGGTCACTGAGGAGCTACTCAGGTAGTAAAAACACGTGTCTGGCCTACACAACCAATATAATAACGGTCCCCACCAGGATTTTAAAAAAAATTGATAACCCCTTTGCTCTCTGTTTAACATTGTGGGCCAAAATCGTATTCGGCTCGTTGCGTGGGGGTGGGGGTGTTGGCGGAGGGGGGAAGGGGGAACTGACACACCCAAATAGGCTCTTCTTAAAGGGAGTAGAACTCTCTCCTTCTTTTGCTCCCGCCCCCCACCCCCTTCGGATTTACTCTGTTTAAGGTCTTCCAGATCTGGATATAGTACCTCAACAAGTAATTACTTGCTTTTCTTTCTTTCTTCTTCTTCTTCTTCTTCTTCTTTAGTGTAATTCTGAATTACACTTCGACCTAAAACGAATGAAACATAGCCCTGTATGCTCACCATTGTTGATGAAATACGACGTTATTATCATTACAATGGTTATTATCAAACTTTCAAATGAGTGGGACAGAGCGTGTCCGAGAGGAGTGTGTGTGTGTGTGTGTGTGTGTGTGTGTGTGTGTGGGTGTGGGGGGGGGGGGGGGGGGGGGGGGGGGGAGGGAGTTCATGGGTGGGACGGGGGAGGGGGAGGGGGGTTCCCACTGCACACTGGAGAAAGATCACGATCCTTTTAACGTGTCTGCATCCTTATCGTGGGTTTGATTTACTACGGTGTGTCCTAGTAGGACGATGAAACTGGGATTAATCATAGCACGTGCAACACAAGGGTAGTACTGTACGACTATAGACACGCACACCGAAATGATATGATCAAGATTCCGCAAACGAGTGCAAGCTTGACGGGAATAGCCCACTTATTCTGATTTGCCTTTTATGTTGTTGTTTTTTGTTGTTGTTTTTGCTTTGTTGTTGTTGTTGTTGTTGTTGTTGTTGTTGTTGTTGTTGTTGTTGTTGTTGTTGTTGTTGTTGTTTTGTTTGTTTGTTTGTTGTTTTGTTTTTGCTTGTTCGTGTTATTTTGTTTGTTTGTTTTTTGTTATTGTGGCTCTCATGCCAGGTGATAGTTACCGTACGCCATTCAGGTAGGTCTCTGTTGTTGCGTTCGTTGCTTAGCCCTGATATAACCCTATGTGGAATCAACACACAAGGGAGTTAATTAACACTCGAAAGACGTCACACAAATACAACAAGAAAGAACCGAGTCGCCTACGGTAACTCTCACCTGGCATGCGTGTAAATACAAGGTATATAAACTCCACCAGAGGTACCTCCTCAGTACATAGACTCCACCAGAGGTACCTCCTCAGTACATAGACTCCACCAGAGGTACCTCCTCAATGCATAGACTCCAGCAGAGTCACATGACCCTATGTGGTTGACTGGGCTCTCAGCACCATGCAACCAACCATCAAACTGTGTGTTCAACGCAGCCTGGCGGCATTCGGGCGCTGTTGACCCGGTTTGTTTGTTAAGCCCGTTCTTAACTGGGCGAACAACAGCTTCGCGAACCTGGTTCGGGGTATTAGTCGAACCTGAAAAAAAGTTCGGCGAACATAGCTGGTTCTTAATTGGGTGAACTTTTGCGTCGCGAACCTAGTTTGAGGTATTCGTCTAACTGCGACGAAGCTATGTTCGGGGTCCAAAAAGATTCGCTCAACATGTTCTGGGAATATTCGCCCGGTTCGGCGAACCTTGCCTCTGAGTGGATGAGAGCTAACAGAGCTCTCCTGTGGATGAGGAAGAAAGACAAATAGAAACTGATGACGGTGTCGATACTTCACTCACTTCGGAGGGAACTGACCTATTTTTTTTATTTGTGGGATATGCTTAGCCTTTTCTCTGGGGCCCAGAATGATATAGTAGTTAACTGAATTACTCTGTGAGAGATTTTTAAAGTATAATGCCTTAAGCCTTCATTTTGGATCATGTCTTCTGCCGCAAATTCGGGCCGAAGCTTGCATCTCGTTATAAGCCACTTAAGAACGAAGTAGAGTTCGTCGAACTGACTGAACCGTGTTCGGCGAACTTAAAGTTCAATTAAGAATCGAATTATAGTTCGTCGAACTGTCCGAAATATGTTCGGCGAACTAACAGTTCGCCCAATTAAGAACGGGTTTTACTGGAAGAGAAAACTGTCCGTAGTGGCTATATACACCTAGCTACCGCAAGACCAGTCGGCGGCTAAGCATTTGTTTGCAGTCAGCTGGGTACGGCCCTTCTGATGACGAGTTGATTCAATCTGTTAGTGGAATGGGCCATCAGCAGTACCTATAGACAGAGAGGAACGTTGGGAAACAGCACATAATTGTCTGAAAGCGCTTTTGATGTTGGACACGTCATTAAACACTGATAGTTTTTCTCTCATCTAATGCAACGTTCACATCTTGATTGTTGCAGTTAGTCAGAAAAGTACATATTTATTTGCTAAAAACAGAGAGAGAGAGAGAGAGAGAGAGAGAGAGAGAGAGAGAGAGAGAGAGAGAGAGAGAGAGAGAGAGAACACACACACACACACACACACACACACACACACACACACACACACACACACACACACACACACACACACACACACACACACACACACACACACACACACACACACACACATTTTTGACATTGTCTTGATTGCTTCATACAAGGTCCATAACCATGTGGTAAAAAAGTCCAACTAATACATTTAACTTTTTTTTTACCGCATTAACATACAAGAAAACACACACACACACACACACACACACACACACACACACACACACACACACACACACACACACACACACACAGCCCCCACTCCCCACCACCATCACCCGACCTTCCTCTCTCTCTCAGACACGCAGACACACAGAAGACGATTATTCCTGATTACACCGGAACAGGTCGTTGAAGCAGACCCCTAATGACCGTTGCTTGAAGAGCTGATGACGTCGACTGACGCGTCATCTGCGCGCCACCTGGTGCTGTTTCCGTCATGGTGACGACAAGGGGGCTGCCAGTGATGACGTATGCAGTACTGATAGTAAGTAAGTAAACATGGTGCTTAACGTCCACAGAAACCACAAAGCTTATTAGGGACGGGAAGAAGGGGGGAAGGGGGTATGGAGGTGGGGGAAGAGGGTCATCATATACCTATCGCTACACTGTCACCACCAGAATGACTCCTACATTAAGATGGGCAGCGATGAGAGCCATTTTAATGTTTCATAATTGTGAGGGACAAAGTTACCAGACTGTGTCCACAGACCACAACTTTGAAGAGAAAAGGGAGACGAAGCAGATTCGAACCGAGGTTCTTCTGCTTACCAGCATAACGCCTTACCGCTAGGCTAAACCGGCTCACCGTACTGATAGTAGAAAGCCCGGACTACATAGGCTGCCGAACCCTGGTCTATGCTTCATCGTGTCCCGCTGGGTTTAATCTGCGTCCAGAGGGAATTTGCGGACAGTGTGTGGTAGGGTGTGAATGTTATGTCTACTCTGGTTGATTTGTAGGGGGTTTATTGCGTGTTGCGAGGCACAGTCTACGGCCTTAAATTAACCTCAGTTCAGCAATCACCCTCGGGTCTTCGTGTTTTGCTTTCATTTCAGCTTTTCCCTTCTTATTATTCAGCCTGCTGTATACAGAGTGGGGTTCCAGCATTATAACTATATGGGTTGTGTACCTACGGTCAGTGTCTTTTGTGTGACTGAAAATGTAAGTTTGAACTTGCGGAATTGATCTGTGATTAGTTCTGATAAGTTTTTATGGACTTGAATCTGCTAAAAATGTCAGTCAGAGCCTGTGGTGTGTGTGTGTGTGTGTGTGTGTGTGTGTGTGTGTGTGTGTGTGTGTGTGTGTGTGTGTGTGTGTGTGTGGTGTGGTGTGCGTGCATGTGCGTGTGTGTGCCTGCTGGAGTATACTTCACAATAGTTACAGTTTCAGGGTTGAAACAAAATTGTCATCCTGTTTGTTACCACGCAAAGTCAATGATAATAATAATAATAATAATAACAATAATAGTAATAGCAATAATAATAACAGCAATAATGATGACGATGGTGATGATGATGACGATAATAATGAATATCTTTTGAATAATTCCTCTCCTTTCTTCCACGTTTTTTTACTTCCTTCTCTTCTTCTTCTTTTGATGATGATAATGACAATGACGACGAGCGCGATGATGATAATGATTCTTCTTCTTCTTTTTCTTCTTCTTCTTTTTCTTCTTCTTCTTCTTCTTCTTTCTGCTGACCCACCTTCCCACCGTACGAGCCCTTCAAACGAACGCTCTGATTAATTCAATGATCCTTTCGACACACACACAAAATCTGAAATAAGAATGACCTTTCGACACAGTCTGTTGATTTGACGTAACGGTGCCAGTGTATGAACGGCCAAATTAATGCGGCAGAGAGTTCCAACAGCATAGCCCATTATTTTGACCGTGCAGCCTGTCAGTTTAAACTCTAAGGCACACACCCCGTGTTGTTGGAACTGCTGCGTCAGCTTATGGCGCTGATCGTCTCGCCCCGAGAGAATTTGATTACAGAGCTCAGTGGGTGCAGACAGAAACGATTAGTACCAAGGAAGCTGCAGCACCGGTGGTTGAGGGGGTGTGGGTGGTGTGGGTGAATACATGGGGGGGGGGGGGGGGGGGGGAGGGAGGGGTGTCTTCGGTCTGTGCCTATCTGCAGCTTCTTGTATCCTCGACATCACGGTCTGCATATGTTTTGTGTAGAATCACACTGTGTGTGTGTGTGTGTGTGTGTGTGTGTGTGTGTGTGTGTGTGTGTGTGTGTGTGTGTGTGTGTGTTTGTGTGTGTGTGTGTGTGATGTAGTGCGGTGCTGTTACTGTTGTGCTTTGTTTCTGATCTTGATCTTGATGCGCACAATAAGTACAATACCCTGTTTTAGGTCTTCTTCTTCTTCTTCTTCTTCTTCATTCGCCCTGATATAACCGCAATGGTTGACTGGGCGTAAAACACCAAGTTACTTTTCTTCTTCTTCTTCCACTACCTATTCCTCGTTCTTCCTGTGTGTTTTTTTCCGATACCTTCTCCTCTTCTTCTTCTTCTTCTTCTTCCACTACCTATTCCTCGTTCTTCCTGTGTGTTTTTTCCGATACCTTCTCCTCCTCTTCTTCTTCTTCTTCTTCTTTCTTCTTCTTCTTCCACTACCTATTCCTCGTTCTTCCTGTGTGTGTTTTCCGATACCTTCTCCTCCTCTTCCTCCCCCTCCCCCTCCTTCTTTTTTCTGCCACCATCTACTCTTCTTCCTTCTCTCTTTCTTGTTCTTGTTCTCCTTTTCTTCTTCTTCGGCCACTACCTCCTTCTCCTTTTTCTCAATCTTCCTTTCAGTCTTCTTCTCCTTCTCAGTCTTCTTCTTCTTCTTCTTCTTCTGCTTCTACGATGGTTGATTGGGCGTAAAACGTCAAGTTACTTACTTACTTACTCACCTACTTAATTACTTCTTCTTCTTCTTCTACGATGGTTGATTGGGCATAAAACATCAAGTTACTTACTTACTTACTCACTTACTTACTTCTTCTTCAGCTTCTTCTTCTCCTTCTTCTTCTTCTTCTTCTTCTACAATAGTTGATTGGGCGTAAAACACCAAGTTACTTACTTACTTCTTCTTCTTCTTCTTCTTCTTCTTCTTCTTCTTCTTCTTCTCAGTCTTCTTCTTCTTCTACAATGGTTGATTGGGCGTAAAACACCAAGTTACTTACTTACTGCTTCTACTTCTTCTTCTCAGTCGTCTTCTTCTGCTATCGTGTCTTCTTCTTCTTCTTCTTCTTCTTCTTCTTCTGCTATCGTGTCTTCTTCTTCTTCTGCTATCGTGTCTTCTTCTTCTTCTTCTGCTATCGTGTCTTCTTCTTCTTCTTCTGCTATCGTGTCTTCTTCTTCTTCTTCGGTAGTCTTCTCTTCCCACCCTTCTCTGCCTGTTGTTGTTCTTCTTCCTCTACCAATACGAAGCAGGTAGCTGTTCAGCGTCTAGCTCCGAAGGAGAGTAGGAGTGGGTACAGAGCGAAGATGAAAATTAGCAATGTTTATCATTGTGGCGCTTGAAGCGTTAACCTCTTTTGCCCCCATTTTCTTTCTCACCACCTAACCCCTCCCTCCTTCGCTCTCGCGCCACCCAGTCTCCCCCCCCCCCCCCCCCCCCCCCCCCCATCCACCCTCCAACTCCAATCCCCAATCCTCCCCCGTCCTGTGTCCAAAAAGAGCTCGTCTTGCAAAGTTAATTATCATGTTTACTTCACACTTTTAAACCCGCTTGCCCGCTAAGTGTACCATTAGCTAATTCTCTGAACGTCTCGGCATGGGATGGTTTCGTTCGTCTGTCTGTTCGTTTTTGTTGTTGTTGTTTTTGTTTATTTTAATCCTTCTGTCTTTGCTTCTGATTCGTGTGTGACTCTTGTAGGTCTCTTTTGGAACGAAGACATAAACATTGTTTTCTAGTCTTTCTTCTTCTTGTAGATATATAAACAAATAAGTATTGTTGTGATTGATTTATGCCGTGGTCTAACACACGGAATGAAAAGATGTCCAGATTGCGTGTTTGATATCAAGTGTTAGTGTTGGTTTGTTCCTCGTACTGCTATTACTACTATTCTCTCTCTCTCTCTCTCTCTCTCTGAATGTCTTGGTTATTAGTAGTACTGTAGCAACGGCAGGTATGTGAGTCGGCCTTTGTGCTCCCCCCCCCCCCCCACACACACACACCATCCTCCTCTCTCTCTCTCTCCTCTCTCTCTCTCTCTCTCTCTCTCTCTCTCTCTCTCTCTCTCTCTCTCTCTCTCAACCTTCGCTGTCTCTGTCTGTCCCTGCCTCTTTCCTTTCTTCAGTGTCTGTCTGACATTTTGTCCCTGACCCTTGATTGTGCATTTTTTCTTCTTCAGTGTTCTTCGCTTCTGTACTGTAAGTGCAAATAGCAGAGAAAGACGATAGTGTGACTATGAAGAATACACGTTCTGTTGTATTGCATCATTGTTCATTGTAGCATCTCTCTCTCTCTCTCTCTCTCTCTCTCTCTCTCTCTCTCTCTCTCTCTCTCTCTCTCTCTCTCTCTCTCTCTCTCTCTCTCTCTCTCTGTCAGCCCTCGCTGTCTCAGTCTGTCACTGCCTCTTTCCTTTCTTCAGTGTCTGTCTGACATTTTGTCCCTGACTCTTGATTGTGCATTTTTTTCTTCTTCAGTGTTTATGCGAGATCTTCGCTTCTGAACTGTAAGTGCAAGTAGCAGAGAGAGAC
>JABMCL010000034.1:1007500-1010000 GCA_018857735.1 Alviniconcha marisindica | reverse complement strand
TCACTTTACGGCTCTGGCTAATTCCACCACTTCATCTTACCCAAGTCTCCACGGCTTACGCGTTTGTCTGATATTCTCGCAAGAGTAGGGTGCCACTGCCTTTAAACCCACGATTTGAAACAGACGGGCTTTGATTTAAACCAAGGAGTGAAATGGTGACAAGTAGCCCGTACCACAACTACTAGAATTGTGGCAATTATCTCTGTTACCTCTGCCATTGATAGTGCTGCTACTACTACCACTGCTACTACTACTACTACTAGTACTACTACTACTACTACTACTGCTGCTACTACTACCGCTACTGCTACTAATGCAGCTTCTGTTGCTACTGCTACTACTGCTTCTGCTGCTGCTGCTACTACTACTGTTACTACTGCTGCTGCTACTGCTACTGCTGCTGTTTGTAGTACTACTACTGCTACGTTTGCTTCTACTACTACTGTTACTACTGCTGTTGCTACTGCTACTGCTGCTGTTTGTAGTACTACTACTGCTACGTTTGCTTCTACTACTACTGTGTTACTGCTACTACTGCGTCTGCTGCCGCTACACTACTACTGCTACTGTTGCTACTGCTACTACTGCTGCTGCTACCGTAGGACCGTTTCGGAAAGACCACCCTCAGCTAGCATCCCATTTTTAACCCCTTCACTGCCATGATGTCACTTGAAAAACAACCAATAAAATTGCCAAATTTGAAATCCGTAAGCCTTTTTGTCTTCTTCGCACCGGCATGTGAAAGGGATCTTCATCAAAACGCATAGCACTGAAGGTAGATTTTATAGGACCGGAAAATATACTGTTTGCAGACGCGTGCGTGCATCATTCAGCATGAAAATTTTACAGGCTATGGCAGTGAAGGGGTTAAGACCTTTTTTTTTATTTATTTATTTATTTTCTGAAACCTTTTTGGATTCTGTGGAAAAAGAGCCCCCGTGATATGCACGAGGAAGCCGTTGGGTGACTAAGGAACAGAGACAACACACAAGGGAGTTGCTTAGCGCTCGAAATACGTAACACAAGTACAACAACAAAGACCTGAGTCGCCTACGGTAACTCTCACCTGGCACGCGTGTAAATATAAGGTACATAAACTCCACCAGAGGTACGTCCTCAGATCCAACCGCAAGACTTGGTCCTGCAGGAGGTGAGGAGGTATTTCTGATGGAGTTTTGGGGATGTACTTCTGGTGGAGTTTATGTACCTTGTATTTACACGCATGCCAGGTGAGAGTTACCGAGGCGACTCAGGTCTTTGTTGTTGTACTTGTGTTACGTATTTCGAGCGCTAATTAACTCCCTTGTGTGTTGATTCTGCACGAGCGCTCTGGGCCTCGTTATAAGGAACATAGAGAACATGATTTGTAGTATTTTTAAAAACAAAAATATTAAAAAACCCAATACGACTGAAAGTACCGTTGATTTATCTTTGTTGTTGTACTTGTGTTACGTATTTCGAGCGCTAATTAACTCCCTTGTGTGTTGATTCTGCACGAGCGCTCTGGGCCTCGTTATAAGGAAAAGAGAGAACATGATTTGTAGTATTTAAAACAAAACAAAAACAAAACAATACGACTGAAAGTACCGTTGATTTAATATCGAATTTATAATTCGCCAGCGTCACTAATGACGCTTCTTTTTTATTTACGCGCTCCTTTATTGCGTTTTAGTTTGACTGTCACCAAAGTGTCTTTGACGTCACGGATGGAACTCTAAAAGTGCACTCTGAGTTCTGCGGGCAGGTCACAGAAGACATACAGATATTATTTTCATTTTTTGTCAGCGAATATATTTTATTTTTTTCGCTAGAACTGAGAAGGCTAATTCTTTTAACGTTCCAGTTATATTACGCTGCTGTATACGAAGATGTGTTGTTTGCCAAACTGACTGTAGTTCTGAACATTTCATGGGCTTTTTTTTGTTTTGTTTCTCTCTCGATCATTTCATGCGTATTATATCCACACGCACACAAAAATCCTAATAAGTAGCGTTCGTTTGAAGCTTTTATGCGTTTGGATCGTGTATTATTTCCAAGTTTCCCGTTTCCTGTTTTGAACAGATCGAGGCACAACGAAGCTGGGCAGACTTTAGAAAAATGTACGATTATAAAAAAGACAGAAAGAATGGAAAACAGTAGGTACAGACTGAGTGCGCACACCGTCGCCTCACCTCCGACCCTACCATCGCACCCTGCCCCGATATCTTTTTGATCATCAGTCTCTGATCATAATTATTCCCGTCATTCTCTGATCATCTCTGTCTTTCAGTCGCGCTGTCTTTAATCATCTCCCCCTGTGTCTCTGTGTCTGTGCCTATGTCTGTGTCTGTCTGTCTGTCTGTCTGTCTGTCTGTCTCTGTCGCTGTCTCTGTCGCTGTGTCTCTGTGTCTTTCTGTCTTTATGTCTATCTGTCTCTGTCTGTCTGTCTGTCTGTCTGTCTGTCTCTCTCTCTCTCTCTTCACATTTTGTGCTCGAGAGACGTCACACAAACACAACAACA
>JABMCL010000034.1:982500-990000 GCA_018857735.1 Alviniconcha marisindica | reverse complement strand
ACTTGCGTACTTCGCTAATTGTTCTTTCGACAGCTGTGCGGAACAAAATCACAAAGACAGTGTCTGGAAAATCAACTGTTGAGGAACGACTCAGCAGCAAGACAATCCATCCTGCTTTGAGAGCCCAGCTCCACCTCCCTGCTCTTGATCTCTCCTGGGCTCTGTCTGTTGTTCTGTGCTCGTTTCATTGTCGCTTTACAACTCAGCACCTAGACAATCCATCCAGCTTTGAGAGCCTAGTTCCACTTCACTCCTCATGATCTCTCCTGGGTTCTAGGCCATCGGATGTTTTTTAGATTTTTTAAAATTTCAAGTTCAATGTTGCTTTACGTCCACAGAGACCATAAAGACTATTAGGGACAGGGAGTCCAGGACGGCCACCTCGACTTTCACACGGCTCCTGAGTTCTGATGGCCATCAGACTTCTTCTTTGTTTCATGGTGCTTTACGTCCACAGAAACCGAATGGTTTATAAGGGACGGGGAGAGAATGGGGTGGGGAATAAGAGCCGAGCCCCACTTCCCTGTTCACACAGCTCCTGAGCTCTGGCCACCAGAAAGTAAGTAGGTAAACATGGTGCTTTACGTCCTCAGAACCTAAGGTTTATTAGGTACTGGGGAGAAGAGAGAAAGAAAGGGGGAAAAAAGGGGGGAAGGGTGTACTCTGTGTGTGTGTGTGTGTGTGTGTGTGTGTGTGTGTGTGTGTGTGTGTGTGTGTGTGTGTGTGTGGAACCGGATTGGCCTAGCGGTAAGGCGTTAGGCTGGTAAGCAAAAGGGCCTCAGCTAGATTCCCCTTCGGCTTTCCTTTCTCTTCAGAAAAGTTGTGGTTTGTGGACACGGTCTTGTGACTTTGTCCCTCACAATTAATGAAACATTAAAAGTGGCTCACATCGCTGCCCGTCTTAATGCAAGCGTCATCCTGGTGGTGACAGTGTAGCGATAGGTATAAAATCTCCCTCTTACCCCACCTCCATACTTGCAGAGTTCAGGAGCTGTGTGAAAGTCGAGGTACGGTGGCCGTCCTAGGCTTTCTGTCCTAATGAGCCTTACGGGTTCTGTGGACGTGAAGCAACACTGAACCGTGCTTCGGCACTGGTCACAGTTTGTCCCTAATACATCAACCGACATCCGAGGACATGAAGCTCTACATCACCACCACCTCCATACCCCCTTCTCCCCCTTCTCCCCGTGGCTAATAAGCTTTACAGTTTCTGTGGACGTTAAGTACCATGTTTGCTATGCGGGCCATCAGAAGTAAGTAAACATGGAGCTTTACGTCCACAGAAACGATAAAGATTATTAGGGACGGGGAAGGGGGGGGGGGGGGGTGTCATCAGAAGATAATTTTAGCTTCACACAGGTAGCAGACTCCAGCCGGCCAGTCACAGCTGGGAAAGGTAGAGAAGGGTCCGGTTCAATGCTGCTTTACGTCCACAGAAACCATAAGGCTTATTAGGGACGGGGAGCTCATTACGGCCACCTCGACTCTCACACAGCTCCTGAGCTCTGTTAGAAGAGAAGAGGAGAGGAGAGGTAGCCGGGTGTACGGCGGCGCTCATTTGTAAGCTGCTGGGGCGGCAAGGGCGATAAGAACTCGTCAGCTAGAGTTCTCTCCCGCTACAGACACAGGGGCGCTGGGTGCGGCAGCTGGAGGTCACGTGAGGGCGCGTGACGGGTGACGGAGAGTGGTGCGAGGCGGCGAAAGCACGTGTCGTTCGCGACAGGCGTTCTGCCAGTCCGCCACCGGGTGTTTGTGTGCGTTTTATTGGGGTGACTCTGGTCGGCTCCACGACGGCTTCCTACCCTTCTTCCTTCTGTCTTTCGTTTGTTTCAGTTTGGGTTTGTTTGTTTTTTGTTTTGTTTTCCACCGCAGTTAGAAGGTGGTTGTTTGTTTGTGTGTGTGTGTGTGTGTGTGTGTGTGTGTGTGTGTGTGTGTGTGTGTGTGTGTGTGTGTGTGTGTTTTCCACAGCAGTTGGAAAGTGGTTTTGTGCGTGTGTGTGTGTGTGTGTGTGTGTGTGTGTGTGTGTGTGTGTGTGTGTGTGTGTGTGCCTGTGTGTGTGTGTGTGTGTGTGAGCCTGTGTGTGTGTTTTGTTTGTTGTTGATTGTTGTTGTTGTTGTTGTTGTTTGTTTTTTGTTGTTGTTTTGTTGTTGTTTTGTTGTTGTTTTGTTGGTTTTGTTGTTGTTGTTGTGTTGTTTTTGTTGTTGTTTTGGGAGGTGGGGGGAGGGGCGGGGGACTTTTTTCTGCTTCTTCTTCTTTCTTTCTTTCTTTGATTTTTATTATAATTATTTATCATCCCATCAACAGCACAGGGTCACTTGAGGACAAACGTTGACCCTGCAGAAGAACATTTTCCGGCCTCCCTTGTAGGGAATGGAACCCGCGACCTTCCGATCACGAGTCTGGCGCTCTAACCACTGAGCTATGCCCTCTCCGAGTGTAATGAACATGCTCTGTTACACAGTTGTTTTGAAAGTTTTGTTCGGAATCAATCTCTGACGGTCGGTTTTAGCTTGCGTGCCAGACTCGACGGCCAGTCTTCGTTGTTTTCGTTTTGTTTTGTTTGTTTGTTTGTTTGTTTGTTTGCTTGTTTTTATTACCCTTTGATTGGCTGAAGTTGTTTGTGTGACTGACAGTCCGAAATTGTTTTTTTTTGGTTTGTTTTCATGGCCCATTGATTGGCTGAAGTTGTTTGTGTGATTGGCGGCCGGAAACCTTCTACGGAAGTGATGGAATTGCGTGCAATTGCGGTAACACGGGAGTGGAACGGATACTCAAATAGGTCAGCACAGAAAGTCGACACTGGAGAAGAAAATACGCGGGGATATAAAATAAGAATAATAACTATCTTAATGGTTGAGTCTCGGAAAGACTTTTTTCCCTTCGTGAGTCGTTCACTGAACGTTGATTTTCCCGATATTTTGGACATTGAAAGCATTAGATTAGCTTTAGTTCTCTCTCTCTCTCTCTCTCTCTCTCTCTCTCTCTCTCTCTCTCTCTCTCTCCCTCTCTCTCTCCCCCCCTCTTCTCTCTCTCTTTCTCTCTCTGTTTTTGTTGGGTGGTGCTGTTGTTATTGTTTGTAGTTGTTTTTGTTTTTTGTTTCTTTTTTAATTCTTTGGTTAGTCTGGCTGAATATTTGGAATCTCGAACCTCAAATATTCGAAAAGTATAAAATTTAGCGTTCCAAGCAATTATCATTTTGTATGTGCAACTTGGCGTTCTCTTGACACGCTGTTTGTCTTTTGAGAATCTCTGAACAGAAGGAGAATAAAACCGCGTCCTTGACCGAATATTTTGATTCTCGAGCCTCAAAAATTGGACAAGTATAACATTCCAAGTTCCAAGCAATTATCATTTTGCATGTGCAACTTGGCGTTCTCTTGCCTTTCTCCTTGTCTTTTGAGAACAGCAAAAACTAAAAGAAAAGAAAACGAACAAAAAACGCGTATAGGTGCGCGCACTCTTCACCTGTTTTCTTTCTTTCAGACTTGTGTTTTTTATATTTATAGGGGCCAGAGGGGCTGCTGCTTTTGTAGGCGTCAGAGTCATAAAACCGTATAAAAGACTTTCACGCCAGATACCTCCTCTGATTTATACTCTCGTGAGTTCTCGCTGTGTGGTTCCACACAGTCCTGTAGTAGTAGGCTGAAAGGGGGTTGACAGTAAGTACAGCTGATAGCCATGTTTACACACTTACAACTAAGACTTGTCCAATCCTCTGCTGCCCATAGGTGGGCGTAGCTTTGCAGCCACACACGGATCTGAACTCGTCCCTGAAACGACGCGGGGACATAAAACAAGAACAAAACAACTGGGGGTGGAAGGGGGGGTGGAGGCGGTGTGGGGGGGGGGGGGGGGGGGATATATAAAAAATAAAATAAAAAAACAGACACACAGACACGTACACACACACACACACACACACACACACACACACACACACACACACACACACACACACACACACACACACACCACGCCGCACGCCGCACATATATTCAAACACAAATTAGACACACACACACACACACACACACATACACACGCACGCACGCACGCACGCACGCACGCACACTCACACACGCGCGCGCACACGCACGCATGCACGCACGCACGCGCGCGCACACACACACACACACACACACACACACACACACACACACACACACCACACACACACACACACACACAAAGACAAACTCTCACACATTCATCCAGATGCAGAAATCAAGGGTCTCTCTTCGGAGACCCGTGAGTTATATCAAAGGTTCTCCTTTTGAATCTAGTTCTGTTTCAGATTGTGACAATGCACTCTGAAACCTCGTTCTGTTTCAGATTGTGACAATGCACTCTGAAACCTCGTCCTGTTTCAGATTGTGACAATGCACTCTGAAGCCCCGTTCTGTTTCAGGTTGTGACAATGCACTCTGGAACCCTGTTCTGTTTCAAACTGCGACAAAGCAATCTGAAACCCCGTTCTGTTTCAGATTGTGACAATGCACTCTGAAACCCCGTTCTGTTTCAGTTGTTGACAATGCACTCTGAACCCTGTTCTGTTTCAATTGCGACAAAGCAATCTGAAACCCGTTCTGTTTCAGATTGTGACAATGCACTCTGAAACCCCGTTCTGTTTTAGATTTTGACAATGCACTCTGAAGCCCCGTTCTGTTTCAGGTTGTGACAATCGCACTCTGAAACCCTGTTCTGTTTCAAACTGCGACCAAAGCAATCTGAACACCCCGTTCTGTTTCAGATTGTGACAATGCAATCTGAAACCCCGTTCTTTTTTAGATTGTGACTATATCACTCTGAAACCCCGTTCTGTTTCAGACTGGACAAAGCAATCTGAAACCCCGTCTGTTTTAGATTGTGACAAAGCAATCTGAAACCCCGTTCTGTTTTAGATTGTGACAATGCACTCTGAAACCCGTTCTTTTTTAGATTTTGACAATGCACTCTGAAACCTCGTTCTGTTTCAGATTGTGACAATGCATTCTGAAACCCCATTCTGTTTTAGATTGTGACAATGCAATCTGAAACCACGTTCTTTTTTAGGATTTTGACAATGCACTCAGAAACCCCGTTCTGTTTTAGATTGCTGACAATGCACTCTGAAACCTCGTTCTGTTTCAGATTTGACAATGCACTCTGAAACCCCGTTCTGTTTTAGATTTTGACAATGCACTCTGAAGCCCCGTTCTGTTTCAGGTTGTGACAATACACTCTGAAACCCTGTTCTGTTTCAAACTGCGACAAAGCACATCTGAAACCCCGTTCTGTTTCAGATTGTGACAATGCACTCTGAAACCCCCTGTTTTAGATTTTGACAATGCACTCTGAAGCCCCGTTCTGTTTCAGGTTGTGACAATGCACTCTGAAACCCTGTTCTGTTTCAAACGCACAGCACGACCCGCGCAAACAAGCACCAAACCCCAATACAAACACCAAACCCCCCAACACACAAACAACAAACCCACTAGATGCAAAAACTCTGGAACCCGTGAGTTTACAAAGCTCTTGAACTGTTCTTTTAGATTTGACAATGCACTCTGAAACCTCGTTCTGTTTCAGATTGTGACAATGCATCTGAAACCCTCCTGTTTAGATTGTGACAATGCATCTGAACCCCGTTCTTTTAGGTTTGACAATGCACTCGAAACCCGTTCTGTTTAAATGGACAAAGCAATCTGAAACCCCGTTCTGTTTCAGATTTGACATGCACTCTGAAACCCCGTTCTGTTTTAGATTTTGACAATGCACTCTGAAGCCCCGTTCTGTTTCAGGTTGTGACAATCACTCTGAAACCCTGTTCTGTTTCAAACTGCGACAAAGCAATCTGAAACCCCGTTCTGTTTCAGATTGTGACAATGCACTCTGAAACCCCGTTCTGTTTTAGATTTTGACAATGAACTCTGAAGCCCCGTTCTGTTTCAGGTTGTGACAATGCACTCTGAAACCCTGTTCTGTTTCAAACTGCGACAAAGCAATCTGAAACCCCGTTCTGTTTCAGATTGTGACAATGCACTCTGAAACCCCGTTCTTTTTTAGATTGTGACAATACACTCTGAAACCCCGTTCTGTTTCAGACTGCGACAAAGCAATCTGAAACCCCATTCTGTTTTAGATTGTGACAAAGCAATCTGAAACCCCGTTCTGTTTTAGATTGTGACAATGCAATCTGAAACTCCGTTCTTTTTTAGATTTTGACAATGCACTCTGAAACCTCGTTCTGTTTCAGATTGTGACAATGCATTCTGAAACCCCATTCTGTTTTAGATTGTGACAATGCAATCTGAAACCACGTTCTTTTTTAGATTTTGACAATGCACTCAGAAACCCCGTTCTGTTTTAGATTGTGACAATGCACTCTGAAACCTCGTTCTGTTTCAGATTATGACAATGCAATCTGAAACCCCGTTCTGTTTTAGATTGTGACAATGCACTCTGAAACCCCGTTCTGTTTTAGATTTTGACAATGCACTCTGAAACCTCGTCCTGTTTCAGATTGTGACAATGCACTCTGAAACCTGGTTCTTTTTCAGATTGTGACAATGCACTCTGAAATCTGGTTCTGTTTCAGATTGTGACAATGCACTCTGAAACCCCATTCTGTTTTAGATTGTGACAATGCAATCTGAAACCCCATTCTGTTTTAGATTGTGACAATGCAATCTGAAACCTCCTCCTGTTTCAGATTGTGACAATGCACTCTGAAACCCCATTCTGTTTCAGATTGTGACAATTCATTCTGATGCTAACATTTTGTTTAGATGTTGAGCCAGTTTCGAGATCAAATAACTATGTCCGGTCCTGAATAACAAATTGGTTCTCTTATAATTATGTGTACACACCTGTGTCTCCGAGTCTCTTAAATGGAGGGTATATATGCCACTTGGGGCATTCTTCCAGGCGAAGAAACACTAGTTTAAATCACACATTTTAGAACCACATCAAGGCGAAGAAACGCTTGTTTAAATCACGCATTTTAGAACCACATCAAGGCGAACAAACGCTTGTTTAAATCACGCACTTTAGAACCACATCAAGGCGAAGAAACGCTTGTTTAAATCACGCATTTTAGAACCACATCAAGGCGAAGAAACGCTTGTTTAAATCACGCAATTTAGAACCACATCAAGGCTAACAAACGCTTGTTTAAATCACGCATTTTAGAACCACATCAAGGCAAACAAACGCTTGTTTAAATCACACATATTAGAACCACATGAAGGCGAACAAACGCTTGTTTAAATCACCCATTTTAGAACCACATCGATGCGAACAAACACTAGATTAAATCACCCATTTTAGAACCACAACAAGGCGAATAAAACCTATTTTAAATGACACATTTTAGAACCAAATAGGATAAACAATGATCTTCAAATGACCAATCTCAAAACCAGATTCGTCCAACATGTAGTAATAATTTACTCTTTTGTGTGCTATTTCTCCAAAGTGAAGTACATAGCCCAATACAAAGCAAAGAACCGAAACAATCAA
>JABMCL010000034.1:972500-975000 GCA_018857735.1 Alviniconcha marisindica | reverse complement strand
TGGAGATCTGTTCCTTTATCGTAATGTCCCGTTGGAGATTTGTTCCTTTATCGTGATGTTTTGTTGGAGATCTTCTTTGTCGTTATCTCCTGTTGGAGATCTGTTCCTTTATCGTGATGTTCTGTTGGAGATCTGCTCCTTTATCGTGATCTCCTGTTGGGGATCTGTTCCTTCATCGTGATGTTTTGTTGGAGATCTCCTTTATCGTGATCTCCTGTTGGAGATCTGTTCCTTTATCGTGATGTTCTGTTGGAGATCTGCTCCTTTATCGTGATCTCCTGTTGGAGATCTGTTCCTTTATCGTGATATTCTGTTGGAGATCTGCTCCTTTATCGTGATTTCCTGTTGGAGATCTGTTCCTATATCGTGTTGGAGAGCAGTCACATTCTCCTGGTTTCCTGTTGGAGAGCAGTTACATTCTCCTGATTTCCTGTTGAAGATCTGTTACATTATTATTTATACACAATGATTTCCTGTTGGAGACTTATTCCATTAACCTGTTGGAGATCTGTTCCATTATCTTGATTTCCTGTTGGAGATCTTTTACATTATCGTAAGTTTCTGTTGGAGACCTATTCTATCATCGTAATTTCCTGTTGGAGACGAATTCCATTATAGTGATTTCCTGTTGGAGACCTATTCCATTATAGCGATTTCCTGTTGGAGACGTATTCCATCATCGTAATTTCCTGTGTTGGAGACCTATTCCATTATAGTGATTTCCTGTTGGAGACCTATTCCATTATAGTGATTTCCTGTGGAGACCTATTCCATTATAGTGATTTCCTGTTGGAGACCTATTCCATTATAGTGATTTCCTGTTGGAGACCTATTCCATTATAGTGATTTCCTGTTGGAGACGTATTCCATTATAGTGATTTCCTGTTGGAGACCTATTCCATTACAGTGATTTCCTGTTGGAGACCTATTCCATTACAGTGATTTCCTGTTGGAGACCTATTGCATTTTAGTGATTTCCTGTTGGAGACCTATTCCATTATAGTGATTTCCTGTTGGAGATCTGTTACATTATCGTAATTCTCTGTTGGAGACCTATTCCATTACAGTGATTTCCTGTTGGAGACGTATTCCATTATAGTGATTTCCTGTTGGAGACCTATTCCATTATAGTGATTTCCTGTTGGAGACGTATTCCATTATAGTGATTTCCTGTTGGAGACCTATTCCATTACAGTGATTTCCTGTTGGAGACCTATTCCATTACAGTGATTTCCTGTTGGAGACCTATTGCATTTTAGTGATTTCCTGTTGGAGACCTATTCCATTATAGTGATTTCCTGTTGGAGATCTGTTACATTATCGTAATTCTCTGTTGGAGACCTATTCCATTACAGTGATTTCCTGTTGGAGACGTATTCCATTATAGTGATTTCCTGTTGGAGACCTATTCCATTATAGTGATTTCCTGTTGGAGACGTATTCCATTATAGTGATTTCCTGTTGGAGACCTATTCCATTATAGTGATTTCCAGTTGGAGACCTATTCCATTATAGTGATTTCTCGTTGGAGATCTGTTACATTATCGTAATTTTCTGTTGGAGACCTATTCCATTATAGTGATTTCCTGTTGGAGACCTATTGCATTATAGTGATTTCCTGTTGGAGACCTATCCCATTATAGTGATTTCCTGTTGGAGACCTACTCCATTGTAGTGATTTCCTGTTGGAGACCTACTCCATTGTAGTGATTTCCTGTTGGAGACCTATTCCATTATAGTGATTTCCTGTTGGAGACCTATTCCATTATAGTGATTTCCTGTTGGAGACCTATTCCATTATAGTGATTTCCTGTTGGAGACCTATTCCATTATAGTGATTTCCTGTTGGAGACCTATTCCATTATAGTGATTTCCTGTTGGAGACCTATTCCATTATAGTGATTTCCTGTTGGAGACCTACTCCATTATAGTGATTTCCTGTTGGAGACCTACTCCATTATAGTGATTTCCTGTTGGAGACCTACTCCATTATAGTGATTTCCTGTTGGAGACCTACTCCATTATAGTGATTTCCTGTTGGAGACCTACTCCATTATAGTGATTTCCTGTTGGAGACCTACTCCATTATAGTGATTTCCTGTTGGAGACCTATTCCATTATAGTGATTTCCTGTTGGAGACCTATTCCATTATAGTGATTTCCTGTTGGAGACCTATTCCATTACAGTGATTTTCTGTGTGCAGGGCCCTTTGAGCTGGAAGAAGATGGCGGCGAGAGGGGAGAGAACTTGCAGCAGGGAAACAACCCGTACCTGCCTTCCTTCTTGTCCACGCCTGGCAACGTCACCTTCCTGTCGGGGGAGGAGGCCGTGCTGAAGTGTGCCATTGAAAACAGGGGCACGCATACTGTACGTAACTCTGTGTGTGTGTTGTGTGTGTGTGTGTGTGAGTGTGTGGTTTGTGTGTGTGTGTGCGTGGTGTGTGCGGGGTGGTGGTGGTGGTGTGTGTGTGTGGGTGTGTGGTTGTGTGTGTGTGTGTGT
>JABMCL010000034.1:957500-962500 GCA_018857735.1 Alviniconcha marisindica | reverse complement strand
TAGCAATGGCTCTTAAATCAATGCCATAGTGGCTTTTTTAGTTAGCCAATAACTGGATTTTAACTTCCTGTCAACCCCACAGGCTAACCATACGGCAGCCATGGTGGCTAAAAGGCTAAACAAAAGAAGAAAATACCAGAACAAACAATACGTTTAAAAAAAAAAAAAATGACAAAGACATTCGCAAGTCAATTTTAGCGTGTGTGTTGTAAAAAACAAAATGGAAAAGAAAAGAAAAAAAGGGGGTGAAAAAAAGAAAAGAAAACATAATAATAAAGCAAACACATTTTCGGAACCTATTTTTCTGACGTAGGCGAAAGAGGGAAATTTGCAGACTTTTTTGCTTTCTTCTGGCACCGTTGGCCGCCGGTCATTATTTTCTGAAAGAGCTGATTGTGAGGCTGGACATGAAGGCGCATATGTTCTGGCCTACAAGAAACAAAACGCTCATCAATATTCAAAAAGGGAATTGACAAAATTAACTTATCGAAAAGCGAAAGGTTAAAAATCCTGAGAGAGAAAATCGAGCGTCAGTACAAAGAAAAAGAAGAAGAAGAAGAAGAAGAAGACAAGAACATGAGAGAAAGAAAAAATGGAGGGGGTGGGAGCTGTGAGGGGGGACCTGAAGGGGGGGGGGTCAAAGAAAAGAAAAACAGACAGTGCATTCTTGCATCTTGTTCAGCAACCTAGCAAAACAAACGTCTCTTTTTCAACGATGTCGTCAAAAGGCCGCCTTCATCATTTTAGTGGTGACCCAATCAGGTTGACAGGACGTGAAAATCCAAGAATCAACTAACTACAGCTTACCATCTGCTGGGCGTTTCATATTTTATTTTTCCTGTGTTTCAGACATGCAGTACGTGCCGACGTTTAAACCAGGTGAGCAAACTGTGCAGTGCGTCAGCCTTTGTCCTGCTCCTCTTCCTGTTCCACTGTCAGCACAGGACAGGGCAGGCACCGACCCACCGTATAGATTGAGCCTTCCTTGGGCACACGTACACACACGCCGCGTGCGTTCGCGCACACGAACACACACACACACACAAACACACACACACACACACACACACGCACGCACGCACGCACGCACGCACGCACGCACGCACGCACGCACACGCATATACGCACGCACGCACACACACACCATGTAAAGCAAGGCGGGAGATCCCCTTTATCCGTCAGTCTTTTCGTTCCCCGCCCACAGTTCCATTGGCCGTAAAACACCATCTTGACTCACTTCCCTGCCCACACTTCCTGTGGCCGTAAAGCACATTGTTGACTCACTTCCCTGCCCACAGTTCCCGTGGCCGTAAAGCACCATGTTGTCTCACTTCCCTGCCCACAGTTCCCGTGGCCGTAAAGCACTATATTGAATCACTTCCATGCCCACACTTCCTGTGGCCGTAAAGTACCATATTGACTCACTTCCCTGCCCACAGTTCCCGTGGCCGTAAAACACCATGTTCACTCACTTCCCTGCCTACAGTTCCACTGGCCGTAAAGCACCATATTGACTCACTTCCCTGCCCACAGTTCCCGTGGCCGTAAAACACCATGTTGTCTCACTTCCCTGCCCACAGTTCCCGTGGCCGTAAAACACCATGTTGACTCACTTCCCTGCCTACAGTTCCACTGGCCGTAAAGCACCATATTGACTCACTTCCCTGCCCACACTTCCTGTGGCCGTAAAGCACCATATTGACTCACTTCCCTGCCCACAGTTCCTGTGTGCCGTAAAGCACCATATTGACTCACTTCCCTGCCCACAGTTCCCGTGGCCGTAAAGCACCATATTGACTCACTTCCCTGCCAACAATTCCCGTGGCCGTAAAGCATGTTGACTCACTTCCCTGCCCACAGTTCCCGTGGCCGTAAAGCACCATGTTGACTCACTTCCATGCCCACAGTTCCCGTGGCCGTAAAGCACCATGTTGACTCACTTCCCTGCCCACACTTCCTGTGGCCGTAAAGCACCATCTTGACTCACTTCCCTGCCTACAGTTCCACTGGCCGTAAAGCACCACACTTCCTGTGGCCGTAAAGCACCATATTGACTCACTTCCCTGCCCACAGTTCCTGTGTGCCGTAAAGCATCATATTGACTCACTTCCCTGCCTATGTGCCGTAAAGCACCATATTGACTCACTTCCCTGCCCACAGTTCCCGTGGCCGTAAAGCACCATGTTGACTCACTTCCCTGCCCACAGTTCCTATGTGCCGTAAAGTACCATATTGACTCACTTCCTTGCCCACAGTTCCTATGTGCCGTAAAGCACCATATTGACTCACTTCCCTGCCCACAATTCCCGTGGCCGTAAAGCATGTTGACTCTCTTCCCTGCCCACAGTTCCCGTGGCCGTAAAGCACCATGTTGACACACTTCCCTGCCCACAGTTCCTGTGGCCGTAAAGCACCATATTGACTCACTTCCCTGCCCACAGTTCCCGTGGCCGTATAGCACCATATTTTTGGCTAACTGACTCACTTCCCTGCCCACAATTCCCGTGGCCGTAAAGCATGTTGACTCACTTCCCTGCCCACAGTTCCCGTGGCCGTAAAGCACCATCTTGACTCACTTCCCTGCCCACAGTTCCTGTGGCCGTAAAGCACCATCTTGACTCACTTCCCTGCCCACTTCCCTGCCCACAGTTCCTGTGGCCGTAAAGCACCATCTTGACTCACTTCCCTGCCCACAGTTCCCGTGGCCGTAAAGCACCATCTTGACTCACTTCCCTGCCCACAGTTCCTGTGGCCGTAAAGCACCATATTGACTCACTTCCCTGCCCACAGTTCCTATGTGCCGTAAAGCATCATGTTGACTAACTTCCCTGCCCACAGTCCTATGTGCCGTAAAGCATCATGTTGACTAACTTCCCTGTCCACAGTCCTATGTGCCGTAAAGCATCATGTTGACTCACTTCCCTGCCCACTTCCCTGCCCACAGTTCCTGTGGCCGTAAAGCACATGTTGACTCACTTCCCTGCCCACAGACATCCAGATCAGCGGGTCCCAGTTCGTGGAGAAGGGCAACACGCTGACCTTGATCTGTAACGCCACGAGTTTCGACTACCCCTTGGACGAGTTGGACTGGTTCAAGGACGGTCTGAAGCTGACCAATGGCCGACGTCTTCATCTCAGCAAAGATGTAAGTGCGTCTGCAGTCCCGGCCTCTATGCCACCCTCTCGCTCTCCTCGGTAGTGAAGTTATTGACGGTGATGATGATGATGATGGTGATGATGATGTCTCCTTCATGACCTCTGCTGTTGCTGCTGTTGTTGACTATGGTTAATTATCATGACTCGGTGATGGAAAATAACTGCGATGACGACAACACTGATGGTGATTACGACAACAACAACGACGATGAGGAGGGGGATGGTGTTGGTGATGATGATGATGTGGGCAGGTGGTTGTGATGATGATGATGATGATGATGATGATGATGATGATGATGATGATGATGATGATGATGATGACGACGAGGAGGAAGTGGTGATGATGATGATTACGACAACAGCGACGACGAGGAAGGGGATGGTGGTGAGGAAGGGTGGGGGTGGGGGGTGGGAGGTGATGATGGTGATGATGATGATGATGATGATGATGTCGACAGGTGTCGCTGTCGGAGAAGACGATAGTGAGCAAGCTGCAGATCTCTCGCGCCGTCATGCGGGACGCGGGCACCTACGTCTGCCGTGCGTCCGACATGCAGGTCACCTCCGCCAAGGTCAACGTCCTCAACAGTGAGTATCAACAGTAATGAAATAATAATCAGATGGAATCTTCTATAGCGCCGCTAGCTCTGTAGCCCCTTTAACTACCCCCAGTAAACATGCCGGATCCGATTCGCATCCGGTCCGGATCGGCTGGGAAGCTTTGGCCAGAAGCGGGCCGGATGATTCTTGCACATTGGCTTGCTTCCGGACCGGATCCGTTTGGCCAAAACCTGACACAATCACAGAACTAAATCGGATCCGGGCTGGTGTTGCACAATATTATCCGGGATGTCTGTGGAAGAACAGAACCGAGTCTGAAAGTGGGAAACTGGTAGCGGGCCGGCTGCGTTCTGCTAGAAACTGGGCCAGATGATTCCTGCGCACCAGCTTTCTTCCAGACCTGATGCGTTTGGCCAAACCATAACCAGGCCATCCAGATCCGATCTGGGTCGGTTTTGCACAATATGATCTATGCCTTGTTTGGAAAAACGGAACTGAAACGGATGCGGCAAATCGGATCCGGCATATACTATCCGGCCCGATTCTGGCTGCACGCTGGCCGTAATGGCCATAACTGACCGTAACCGAAACTCTTCCTGATCGGATCCGGCATGTTTACTGGGGTCATTGACAGCCTGGAGCACCGTGGATGACGTAGAGGTACCCACTCTATAGCGCCACTAGCTCTGTATCCCCTTTAACTACCCTTTCATGGACAGCCTCGAACACCGAGGATAGCGTAGACGTACCCACTCTATAGCGCCTCTAGCTCTGTAGCCCTTTTAACAACCCTTTCATGGACATCCTGGAGCACCGAGGATAGTGTAGATGTTAAGACAGTAGACCATTGTCTTTGTTTCCCACCCACCCTCTTTCCCCCACTCTCTACCACCCCACCCCACCCCCTCCCGGACCCTTCCCCCCTCGCACTGCCCACCCCTCTCTCCCTCTCGTTTTCCCCTCTCTCTGCCCCCTGACCCAACCCCTCTCTCCCTCTCGTTTTCCCCTCTCTCTGCCCCCCGACCCAACCCCTTTTCCCTCTCTTTTCCCCCCTCCTCCCCCTGACCCAACCCCCTCTCCCCTGTTTTTCCCCCCTCTCTGCCCCCTGACCCAACCCCTTCTCCCTCTCTTTTCCCCTCTCTCTGCCCCCTGACCCAACCCCTTCCCCTCTCGTTTTCCCCCCCCCGTAAACCCCCCTTTTTCCCCCTTTTCCCCCCTCCTTACCCCCTGACCCAACCCCCCTCTCCCTCTCGTTTTTCCCCTCTCTGGCCCTGACCCAACCC
>JABMCL010000034.1:950000-952500 GCA_018857735.1 Alviniconcha marisindica | reverse complement strand
CGAAGGAGAGTGATGAGTATTTATGGAAGGCTAAAAAGAAAGGGGAGGAAGTGGGGGGGGGGGGGGGGGGGGGGGGGGGGGGGGGGGGGGTCAGAGTTCAGGAGCTGTGTGAAAGTCGAGGTGGCCGTCCTGGGCTCCCCCCCCCTAATAAGCCTACGGTTTCTGTGGACGTAAAGCAACACTTCAAACATCAAAGGGGGGGGGGGGGGGGGGGGGGGGGGGGGGGTGGGGGGGGGGGGGGGGGAACAAGCTCAGGAGTTTTGTGGAATGTCGAGGTGGCCGTCCCTGGGTTCCCTGTCCCTAATAAGCCTACGGTTTCTGTGGACGTAAAGCAACACTTCAACATCAAAGCGGGGGGTGGGTGGGGTGGGGGGGGGGGGGGGGGTGGGGGGGGGGGGTCAGGGAGCTCAGGAGTTTTGTGAAAGTCGAGGTGGCCGTCCTGGGTTCCCTGTCCCTAATAAAGCAACACTCAACAACAGCAACAACAAAGGGGGGGGGGGCGGGGGGGGGGGGGGGGGGGGAGGGAGAGTCATTGGGTGGAGAAATCGAATCGGGGTAGGGGGTAGTGGAGGGTACTGAGTGGAATCCACCCAGCCTTCCACTGGAGGCTATGGGATGTCGGCAGTTGATGCTGCAGGTGGAGGTTGGAGTCTCGTCATAACATCGTGATCGAGCGCACGCTTTAACGATAGCTGAGTGGGCGTCTGTAATTAAACTACTGCAATCGAAAAGAGCTTGAACTTTCACAAACAATTCACCCATCCTTTCAGTACGGGTGTCCGTACCATACTGGGCAAGTACTGGTCTTGCTGTTGTTTTATTTTTTACTTGGGATTTTTATTTTTTTATTTTTTTATATATATTTTTTTCGCTTTAGTTTCGTTTTGTTTTGTTGTTGTTTTGTTGTGTTTGCTTGTTATTGTTGTTGTTTATTTTTTAATGACAAGGGAGTAATATATCGTACAGGCTCCGTGGCGTTCCTCGATCGGTGAAATTCACCAGCACATAGCACAAAGTTTGTAAGCACAACCTACACTGCTTGAGCGTTCGGTGGCTCTGTGAAAAGCGGCCGGACTTCTTCCACTCCCTGTGTGCGAACTTTAAACGTACAATGATCATGCATGACGTAATACGGGAGGTGTGTGTGTGTGTGTGTGCGTGCGTGCGTGCGTGCGTGCGTGCGTGCTTGCGTGCGTGCGTGTGTGGTAACTCAGGAAGTGTGTCGGGTAACGTTGCGTCATCGTGTCTTCGCTCAGCTGTGCCAGTGAGTGCAACGCCACTGTGGCAATGTGCAGTATTGTGCCGGTATTGACGTCATCGTGCAGTGGCATCGTCAGTGTAACAGTGTGACGTCATTTTTGAGACGACGTGATCTTTTTTGTTTTGCCGCCAGTATAACGTCAAAAAAGAGTCAATGCCGCCGCTGTTGCGAACTTGTGATGTAAACTAAAAAGCAACGTTGCGGTGGTAAGTAAGTGACTGCATGGTGCCGTCAACAGCGAGCAGTCGAACTTTGTTTCTTGCAGTTACCTTCCGAGATTTCAAATACTGTGTGACGTTGTGCGTTCTGACGCTGAGAGACTTACGTGACGTAGAGGACGGCCTTAATCTTTCGGCGCGAAGACACCAACCACCCTGACGTCGGCTGACGCGCCACACTTGTCAGCGGAAGTGACGTTACACCTTCTCAGCAAAAGTGCTCAGGCCCGCCCCGTTTTCGGAGTGAACTTCTGGACATCAGAGAGACCCGGAAACGGGACTTGGGTTCCCCATGTTTCAGTGGATACTGGCGAGACACGAAAGAAACAGCTGCGACGAGAGTGGAGGCATCCGATTGTGATACGATGAAGAACAGATGGTCGCTGAACTTTACCTCAGGTTTGGATAAACCACTCGTTGTAAATTTCGCCTCTGTCCGTACTCATGCCGCGTAGCAGTGCGATCACAGAGAAGTTTGGTTTGTTTGTTTCTTTGTTTGTTTATTTGTTTGTCTTTCTCTAGCTGGCAGTTTGGCCTTAAATGAAGAACCAAAGTTGTTTGGACTGTCATGCGGTCCGGTTTGAAATTTGAAGCAAAACAAGTTTTCGAGTTGATGCAGAGTAGTTCACAAGCTGATGCACACCAGTTTGCAACATGACCTAAAACACTTTGCAACACGAAGTAGAACACTGCAAAACATGTGACGCAGGACGCTTTGCAACTTAATCATGTTCAAGCAAAGGATAATGATACTAGTAAAGATAGTTTTTGTAATGGTAATGGCATGATAGCAAACATCACCAAAGCACAAAAGCGTTGTTTAAATGACAAGCCTTCGATGTCCAAAGGTTGATCAAAGAATGAAGGACGTGAACTAGACGTACAACAACAATGACGTGTAAACAGTTAAGTAAGAAACATTACTGCACACAAAACAAAAAGTACGCATCCGGCCATTATATGTGGAAACGAGTTTGCAAGAAAGAGTATCGCATTTCTTTTGCGCGTAAGTATATATCTA
>JABMCL010000034.1:900000-945000 GCA_018857735.1 Alviniconcha marisindica | reverse complement strand
GTATATATATGTACACACACACATGCATGCCCATACATACTCTCAGAATTGTATATATATGTACACACACACATGCCCATACATACTCTCAGAATTGTATATATATATGTACACACACACATGCACACACATGCATGCCCATACATACTCTCAGAATTGTATATATATGTACACACACACATGCACACACATGCATGCCCATACATACTCTCGGAATTGTATATATATGTACACACACACATGCACGCACATGCATGCCCATACATACTCTCAGAATTGTATATATATGTACACACACACATGCTTGCCCATACATACTCTCAGAATTGTATATATATATATGTACACACACATGCACGCCCATACATACTCTCGGAATTGTATATATATGTACACACACACATGCACACACATGCATGCCCATACATACTCTCGGAATTGTATATATATGTACACACACACATGCACACACTGATTGCCCATACATACTCTTAGAATTGTATATATGTACATACACACATGCACACACGTGTGCCCATACATACTCTCGAATTGTATATATATGTACACACACACATGCACACACATGCATGCCCATACATACTCTCAGAATTGTATATATATGTACACACACACATGCTGCCCATACATACTCTCAGAATTGTATATATATTATATATATATATATATATATATATATATATATATATATATATATACACACAACACACACACATGCATGCCCATACATACTCTCGGAATTGTATATATATGTACACACACACATGCATGCCCATACATACTCTCGGAATTGTATATATATGTACACACACACACATGCACACACATGCATGCCCATACATACTCTCAGAATTGTATATATATGTACACACACACACATGCTTGCCCAAACATACTCTTAGAATTGTATATATATGTACACACACACATGCACACACATGCATCCATACATACTCTCAGAATTGTATTATATATGTACACACACACATGCACACACATGCATGCCCATACATACTCTCAGAATTGTATATATATATATATGTAACACACACATGCACACACATGCATGCCCATACATACTCTCAGAATTGTATATATATGTACACACACACACACATGCACACACATGCTGCCCATACATACTCTAGAATTGTATATATATGTAACACACACACATGCACACACATGCATGCCCATACATACTCTCAGAATTGTATATATATGTACACACACACATGCACACACATGCATGCCCATACATGCTCAGAATTGTATATATATGTACACACACACACACACACACACACACACACACACACACACACACACACACACACACACACACACACACACATAACAGAAGATTTCTTCTTTGTTTTCAAACATCAGTAAACAAGACACTTCCATGCCAGAAATGACAACCATCACCAAAGTACAAAAAGATCAGCAAAACTAATGCAGGAAACCACACACTTATGTTGATATTGCAGTCTCTTGGGTAAATATTTTAGTCATATAAAACTCAGATTGCAGAGAAATGAGTAAAGTCAAAACCAAAACAAACCAAAATCTCTGAAGTCACAATACAGCTGCCAGAGCAGTGGGCAACACCTCACTTGTATGTACAAAGCATATTCTCCAGCTTCTGTGATTTGTCTTCCTGAAAGACTGATTGAGGCAGAGGCGTCATTTGTCCCATACTTCCATGAAATGAAGTTGAATGAACCAGAAAGATGGAAATCAGCATGGTAACATTCCTGGCAGCATGTGATACATGCAAGGCTATATTCCAACATACTCTAAGCTGGAAAGAGATAACCTTCGACAGCTCTGAGATTTCAGCAAAGAAGACCTGAATTTCTGCATCTGCAGGGTGAGAAATTAACCTGTAAGTGTGGAGAACTGGTTGCACATGCTACCTTCTAAGCCCATGAGGAATGCTGACCAACAATTAAAACACATGTCTCATAATGTTACACAGCTCTTCTGCTTTACAACAACAAAGGCCTGCATTTCAAGCAGAAAGCACTGTACAGCTTCAATGTGGTTGCTTCCATTTTTATATTCTATGAAGAATGCCACATACCTTGTGGTCAACTGTTTCTGTAATCCACAGAAAGACGCATAATGCATTTAGTGGTGTGTGTGTGTGTGTGTGTGTGTGTGTGTGTGTGTGTGTGTGTGTGTGTGTGTGTTGTTGTTGTGTTGTGTTGTGTTGTGTTGTGTGTGTGTGTGTGTGTGTGTGTGTGTGTGTGTGCACGCTTTTGCATGTGTCTGTGGTGTCTGTTAGAATGAAAAAAATAAACAATAAAAATCTGCCAACAGAAAATACACTAATTAAAGCAAGAGAAGAACAAATACTTTTGGCGTAGCTATGTTGAGAATATGGGCAGGAAAGTTAGGAAGTGATACAAAATACAACTTTATATTGTCAGTTTTGTCACACACAGAGAGAGGGGGAGAAAGAGAGAGAGAAGAAGAAGAAGAAGCAAAGCAATACTGGCACACAAAATATCACAGCTGGAAATGGACACACCAGTGTTCCATACAACTATCCATACAATGACTGAATGCAAGCATTCCATACTATGAACATATGTACATGCATTCCATACAATGAACACGTGTATGAATTCTGTACAATGAACATCCAAACACAATTTACTCTCCGAGAACAAATAATAATCATTGACTCAATCATAGATGAACTTCCATGGGAAACCTATCCCCCTGATCAACCTTCCCTACATTCTCTGTGTGGCTTTACCTTCCCTACAGTCTGTGTGGTTCTACCTTCCCTACATTCTCTGTGTGGCTCTACCTTCCCTACAGTCTCTGTGTGGTTCTACCTTCGCTACACAGTCTGTGTGGCTCTACCTTCCCTATACAGTCTGTGTGGTTCTACCTTCCCTACATTCTCAGTGCAGCTCTATCTTCCCTACACAGTCTGTGTGGCTCTACCTTCCTTACAGTCTGTGTGGCTCTACCTTCCCTACATTCTCTGTACGGCTCTACCTTCCCTACACAGTCTGCGTGGCTCTACCTTCCTTACAGTCTGTGTGGCTCTACCTTCCCCAGTCTGTGTGGCTCTACCTTCCCTACATTGTTTGTATGGCTCTACTTTCCCTACTTTGCCCATGTGGCTGTACCTTCCCCACAGTCTGTGTGGCTCTACCCTCCCTACAGTCTCTGTGTGGCTCTACCCTCCCTACAGTCTCTGTGTGGCTCTACCCTCCCTACAGTCTCTGTGTGGCTCTACCTCCCTACAGTCTCTGTGTGGCTCTACCTTCCCTACTTTGCCTATGTGGCTCTACCCTCCCTACAGTCCCTGTGTGGCTCTACCTTCCCTACACTTCAACAAAAACCGCAAAGCAGCCACATTTTGGGACAGGTTTGGAGTCAAAGTGTATGTCTGGGGGGAGGGAATGGTTGACTAAAAAGGCACGGGAGAAGGTGTGGAGCGGGGCCTGGCCCAAAGGCTAGTCTCGTTCAAGGGTGGTGCAGACGGGCAGGGAATGGTAGGTGAAATCTACAAGGATCGGATGGAGGCAGGCTCTGGGTGGGGGTATGAGTAGGAGGCAAGGTTTGGTCAAGAGGACGCCAGCCTCATCAGCAGGTCAGCTCTCTCGTCCACTTTCTGCAGGATCAGGCTGACCAGTGGCCGAACAAAGTCCTCCTGCCGCCGAGAAACAGAGAAACGTGCAAGTCAGACCAGGATTCTCTTCCTCACATGCTGTGTGCACGCACACACACACACTCATGCACACACACACACACACACACAACCTGTATACCCACCCACCCAACCACACCCATACCCACCCACCCACCCATCCACACACACACACACACACACACACACACACTCACTCACTCACACACACACACACACACACACACACACACACACACACACACACACACACACACACACACTCTCTCTCTCTCTCTCTCTCAGTCCACTAAGGTCATGCGTGTGTACATGCATGTGTGCAGGTGTGTGTGTGTGTGTGTGTGTGTGTGTGTGTGTGTGTGTGTGTGTGTGTGTGTGTATGTTTGGGGGGGGGGGGGGGGGGGGCATGTGCCTGCGATCACACTTAAAAGTCTCTACAGACAAGACTTTGCGCTTTACACTTCAATCATTATTACCAAAGGAAGCTGCTGCACAGGGCAGAGAAAAAAGGTGGTAACATATTGATCACCATCCCCATCACAGTGGAAACTAGGGACTGACCTTGCTGTCGATGGCCTTCTCGCACTTCTTCAGCCACCTCCTGTCTTTCTTCCCTTCCCGCACCGAGCTGGCTTCCTGCAACACAACGTCTCCGCACTGAGTTTACAGCTACAGCTGGCACTGCTTCTGACCGACAAGGTCACTACGTGTGTAAACACAAACACAGGTGTGAGAGAACTCTTTTTTATTTATTTTTCTCTCACCCATTTCAAATGTGTGTGTGTGTGTGTGTGTGTAAGTTGCATGCGTGTGTGCATGTGCGCATGTGTTTGTGTGTATGTAGGGTGGGTGGGGGGGGTGCACATGTGCATGTGTGTGTGCATGTGTATGTGCGTGTGTGTGTGTGTGTGTGTATGTGTGTATGTGTGTGTGTGTGTATGTGTGTGGTGTGTGCATGCGTGCGTGCATGCATGTGCGTGTGTGCATGCGCATGTGTGTGCATGCATGTGTGCATGCATGAGTGTGTGTGCGTGCGTACATGCGTGTGAGTGTGTTGGTGCATGTGTGCGTGTCGATCTCTCTTCAACCGCAGATTTACATCCAAAGCAACACTGACACAAGGACCTGGGATCTGGCAAACTCTAATCCGGGGCTCTCACCAACATCACCGAAGCTCTCCACCAATGACTTACCCCAGCGGCATGGTCGCCGTCCGCACTCATGATGTCATCCAGGTCGGACTGGCTGATGTTGAGTATGTCACGTGCGGTGTCCTGGGCCCTCTTCAAGGAAGCGGTGTCACTGTCCAGAGCGGCCCGAGCCTGCTCTTCCTTGGCGGCAGCCACCGCTGCTGCCTCGCGCAGCTGTCCCCGCGCCCGGCTCACTCGATCCAGCAACTCTGTGCACAGCACCTGAAACAGGATGGCCGTCTTCAGCAACCTCACCGAACTCACACCGCCGGGTCAGGTCCGGCATCAACATGCTGACCAGGAGTGAAGTGAACCAGCCTAACAAAGACGAGAGACAGGGGGGGAACTAAACAGTTCAGCCATATTCATGATGCTAAGTTACACAAAAATGGAACCACCAGCAAAGCAATCCAAACTGAACTCACACCGCCGGGTCCGGTCCGGTATCAACACGCTGACCAGGAGTGAAGTGAGCCAGCCTAACAAAGACGAGAGACTGGGGGGAAACTAAACAGTTCAGCCATAATCATGATGCTAAGTTACACAAAAGTGGAACCACCAGCAAAGCAATCCAAACTTTAGGCCGCCCAGGATCATTCAATCATAGACTGTCAACGACGCGGTGTTAGGACAGTAATTTTTTATAAGGTAGACCTCGTAAAGGGGTTATTTGGATGCGATATGCACCAAGCCTGATGTCAGCTGGATTTCTCGTGTATTTATTTCAAATAACATCACAGCATGGTGCCAGCTGGATTTCTCATGCATTTCTCACCTTCACAAAGTGGTGGTAGCGCCCCAGCACGTTGTGCGTGAGAGACATCTGGGCCTGGGCGGCGTCCACGGCCGCCTCGCTGTGGGTGGCCACGCGCTGCAGCTGCTGCTGGCTGAGCGTCTCCAGCTGCGACATGGCCGACTCCAGCTGCGAGCGCTGCTCCCGGCAGGCGCTGAGCTCCTTGGCCTTCTTCTCCAGGCTGAGAGAGACCTGCAGGTACTTGTCCTCGTAGTCCCGCTTCTCCTGCGTCACCACCCGCATCCGCTTCCTCAGCGACTCCAGCTGGGGACACAGCGGGGAGGTGCGTTAACAGATCGTGGAGATGCGTTAACAGATTGTGGAGGTGGGTGAACAGATCGTGGAGGTATGGTAACAGATCGTGGAGGTGTATTAACAGCTCATGGAGGTATGTTAAAGTATTATGGAAGTATGTTAACAGATCATGGGGGGGGGGGGGGGGGGGTAGTTAACAGATCATGGAGGCATGTAAACAGATCATGGAGATGTGTTAACACTTTAGCAACTCCGGCTAGGGACAAGATCATGGAGGCATGCTAACAGATTGTGGAGGTATGTTGAAAGATCATGGAGGTATGTTAACAGATCTTGTAGGTATGTAAATAGTGAGTTGTTTCCAATCACATCCGCTTCCTCAATGACTCCAGCTGGGGACAAGATCATGGAGGTATGTAAAAGGATTGTGGAGGTGTTTTAACAGATTGTGGAGGTGTGTTAACAGACTGTGGAGGTATGTTATCAGTGAGTGGTGGTTGATTGCATCTGCTTCTCAGCAACTCCAGCTGGTAACAGACCATGGAGATATTTAAACAGATCATGGAGATATATGAACAGACTGTAGAGGTATGTTAACAATGAGTGGTGGCTCATTGCATCCACTTCTACAGTGACCTGAGCTGGGAAAAGACCATGGCCGTATATGTTCACAGTGAGTGGTGGCCTATCTCATTCCGTTTCTTCAGTGATTCCGGCTGGGAACAACAAGGCATGGAAAGTACATCAAAACTGAGCGACAGTAAAGGATTTTACAGATTACTGGTTATAAACCAAACACAAGAGGCAATGCAAATCAGAACTGAATAAAAAGAATAATATGTATATTAAAAACTAATGTCACAAAATAAAATGTGGCACGGTTCTTCATTTTATCATTTCTATTTTATACACTATGATCGTTGCACCAAGGCAAGCATGCTGACGCGTACACCAGTCACACTAGCACACCTACCTGTATGCGCATCTTCTCCACGCTCTCTGTGGACAGCTTCACCTTGGTCTGCAGCTCCTCCTGTCAACACAGTCTACACTTCAATCCAAAGCAATCAACAAATTAAACCAAAAAACAACAACAAACAAAAACAAAACAAAACAAAAGCAAACATCAGACTCCCAAACATCCATTTTGATGGAAGTTCAGAAAATGTCACCCGCTACCAAACAACTGCCTTACAGAGGAATCGAATACAGTTTTGCACATTTCTCTCTTCTCAAGAATTGCCACAGCTGCTCCTCAGTTAATTGAATTCTGTCTAAGGATGGAAAACCTCTGATGTCTAAAAATAAAGAATCAAGAATATTTATTTGGCCTCCTTGAACACAGGAAATTTCAATCATGGTCAGGTAACTTATGCCTCGTTACCAGCCTCCCCAAAAGCCTTCACCTTGATGCGCCAAATCTGCAATAATGTTTGCGACTGACTAGTAAGTTCACATCTGGTCAGAACATGAACAATACAGCGTGGGCAGAGGGGAAGATACATAGAGAGATGGACTGATGGAGACAGACTGGGACACAGAGAAAAGACAGAGAGAGAGACACACAGACAGACAGACAGACAGTCAGACAGACAGACAGACAGGCAGGCAGGCAGGCAGGCAGGCACCCACGCACGCACGCACCCACCCACCCACCCACCCACACACACACACAGGGACAGAGAGAGGAGAAAGAAGAACAGAGACACAGAGAAATTGGCAGACAAAAGAACGAAAGACACACACACAGAATGAGAGAACTCAAACTCGAACATTTTATTTTACAAGGATTGTAGTTTAGGTTCAGTCAAAAACCTAACAACTAGTCCTTGCTAAGCTACCGATGAGTAAATATGAAATTACAGGCATCATTTATATACATATACTATAGGCATGAATGAGTGAGTGAAATTTTATACATGAAAATTTCCACACAAAACAGAGACAAAGAGGAAGACAGGCAGACTTAGAGTGGTACAAAAAATACTTTGACAAAGCGAAACAAACACTGATGAAACAACAACAACAAAAACCAAGGGTGCAGCCACAACACCCACACCATACCATGGCATCGTCGTGGGTCTTGCTAGCATCTTGGGTTGCCTTCAGCTTGATACGCTGACTCTCCACCAGGTTGCGCTTCTGGTTGTTGTCTCGTTCCAGGTGATTAATCCTGCCAACAAACAGCAGTTTTGTTTGTGTTTTTTTAACAAAACTCCATCACTGCCCTGAAAGTGATATTGGACTTTGAGATCAAGTTTACTGAAGATGGATTCCTCCCTTCCCGGTGGAGATCTAAAACACTGAAGCTGTTGCCCAGATCATCGTCAAGTTTTGGTCTTTATTGGAGAATGCATTTCTCCAAGCCGTTTCAGTTTTGCAGTCTCATCAGCAGGCAGTTTGCTTGTTACTTTTAGCTTGCATCCATGTGAATCAACCCCACACCACAGACCACCACCACCCCTCTTCTCAGACCGCTGTGATGATCTCATGATGGTTCAATGAAAACCTCTTACCAACTCCCTTGAGATAAGATTCTGCTTAAGACAGCAAATGACTTGTCATCAGAACTGAAAACACTGGTAAGATCAACTGACCTCTCTTTAAAATCAGAAACAAAATGCTCAGCACAGCAAATGCCTTGTCTTAAGAATCGAAACACTGAGTCTGAAGAACTGGACACAGCAAATAAGACAACTGACTTGTCCCAAGAACTGTGAATACAGATAAGAACTGACCTGTCCTGAAATCCTCGTATCTGGTCCTGTAGCGTGTCCACCTCCGTCTTGAGGGAGCGGATGGTGGCTGCTTGACGTGAGACTTCGCTGGTGGACATCTGGTCAACAAGTAAAAGACTGACTGATCATACTGGAACTTACAGTGCAAAACACCCAAATCATTAAAAAGGCAAACATCACATTTTACACCTTGGCAGCTGACCGAAACACAACAGCACTAACACCCAGCCAACTGCAACAGTCATACCAAGGATGAACACTGAGTTAACACGGCCACAGATTATGCACTTAGAATAGTCTCTACAGACAGGATTTTGTGCTTTACAACTCCTTTAATTATCACTGAAAACTAGTCACCAAATCGAAAGTCAAAGTCTGATTCATAGCTCACACCAACATAATGCAGAGCAAAGCAAAGTAAAGATGCTTGCTCTATTTGTGCAATCAATTGTAGGTTGGTGAAGACTATTACATACATCAGTCTTTGCAGTTAGCCACTCAGCCAGTTAGTTAACTAGGGGTGGAAACTCCACTTGTGTTTAGGTGTGGACTTCACCATCTTGCAACAGAACATCTGTGGCCCTCAGCCAGTCAACTAGGGGTGGAAACTCTCCTTGTGTTTGGGTGTAGACTACATAATGTCTTTTGCACTCAGCCAATCAACTAGGGGTGGAAACTCCTCATGTTACAGAATAGAAATCTGCCTACAGATTGCATAATTATAGGACTGTTTGGGTGTGGACTGCACCATCTTGCAGTAGAACATCCTTGCCATGCTCAGCAGCACACTGACCTTGAGCCGGGCCTCCAGGAGGCGCTTGTCGCTGTCGTTCTGCTTCTCCAGCCCCTCACTCTTGTCCTTGGACAGCACCTGCTGGTCCAGGTTCTGCTTTTCACGCTGCAGTCGGTCCACGTCTGCTGACAGGCGCTGTCAACAGCACCCCAAAAAACTCTTTAGTTATTATTGCAACTTTTATACCTTTGCTGTAGTGCGTATGTGTGTGCATGTGGGAATTCATATGAGTGTGTGCATATGAGAATTCACGTGTGTGTGTGTGTGCATACATGTGTGTGTGTGTATGCGCATATGTCTGTGTGTGTGTGTGTGTGTGTTGGTGTGTGTTGTGTGTGTGTGTGTGTGCCTCTCTCTCTTCTCTGTCAGTCTTTCTATTCCATCCTGTACATGTAGCTGTTTGTAAACATGGTTGCTCCTGAAATCCAAACTGACCTCAACAGCCCACTCAGCATAAATGAATGATTACTCCTTCATTACCTCTTTACTCTTCTTTTTCTTTTTTTTCGGGGGTGGGGGGGGTCTCAGCCTCAGGAAAATAAACTTTATATGGCAGTGATCAATGTTCTGGACGGGGTTTTCCCCTACCTGACAAGTCAGCCTCGCTGTTCGCAGTCGTTGGTTTGCAAGGTTCAGATCCGACGTCAGCTGCTCGTTGTTTGCTTTCAGTTCTGCAAACTTCTTCAAGGCAGCTGCTCTTGTTTCTCGGAACGTGGCAAGCTGGAGCACAACAACCCACAGAAATCAGAACTCGGCAAACAGACCTACTAAGGTGGACACTTTCTTATTGCATAGACTTTTATTCTTATTCTTTTATATATATACATTACATACATACATATCCACGCACGCACACAGGCACGCACGCACACAGACACACATGCAAATACATGCACATAAAAAAATAAGCGTAACCTCCGGTCAATCATAAAAAGAAACAAAAATGTACAGTTTCCGTTAACTACTTTTGGACAATCTGTGTGTCTGTCTGCTCTTTAATGGTTATACACCTACCTGTTCTTTGCATGTTCATCTGGATTCCATGCTGATGGAGACCAAATCGATGGTTCAAAATAGTACACGGTGGAATTAACATCTGGATGCCGGCCACAGCCCATGTCCAAATTTTCAAACTAATGATGAGAGAAATTTCTTCTTGTGTATTTTTGTGGGGTGAGGGAGACCTATACCCAACACTATGTTGTAACCACCAGAATGATTTCTGCATTAAGATAGGCAGCGATGAGAGCTACCATAACGCTTCACTCACTGAGAGGGACAAATAAGTCACAAGACAGTCTCCACAAACCACAACTTTTTGAAAAGGAAGGAGGGCTGAAGCGGAGAACCGAACCGACGCTGCCCGCTTACCAGCCTAACGCCTTACCGCCAGGCCAAACCGGCTCACCTGCTGCGAGAGATGGGCAACTCGTTGCTTCAGGACGGACAGCTGCCGACCCCCTATCTTCATCCCACGGCCACGCCCACTTCCGGTCGCTGCAGCAGCCTTCTCCTGACCCTGAGCGGCCCAGGGAATGGGGGAGGTGGCCACTTCACGCAAAACCACTGCAAGGCAAGACAGCGAGCAGAAAGTCATCAGAGTTTTTCATTGCTGTTTTTTTGGGGGGTGGGGGGGGGGGGGGGGGGGAGGGCTTTTTTTTCAGGGGATAGGGGTCCCAGAAGCAAAATTCTCTTTCAGTTCACCCTTTACAAATTCACTTGCTTTTTCATGTGCTTGCTTGCTTCTTTGCAGGTCAGCCCACTTGCTCACTCATCTGCCTGTCCATCTTTTCTCTCTACTCATCTTTAAACAGACAGTGAAATTGTGAGGCATGAAACAGTGCGAAATCCTAAAAAATCTCCTTCTAACACACCTAATAAGCTGCATGGGTTCTGTGGAAATAATTTACAGTTTGTCCCTAACATATCAGCCTGGCATTTAAGGACATAAAGCCCCACATCCTCATCCTCATCATCATCGTGGAAATAAACACCATGTTTCCATCAAGAAAAAAGAGCACACACAATTTTTTTTATTTTGATGCTTACAGGTTTAATTGTGGATAACAACAACAAAAATGATTTGAAGATTAAACAGGCTCTGCAGGTGTTCAACACCCTCAAAACTGATTTCAGAGTGCTGTCTCAAAGTCAAACCCTCACGCCTGCTAAAAGTAAGCTGCCACCTTGCACATCGCCATCAAAGACACAAAGGCCAGCGAAAGACACAGCCATCCAGTACCTCTCTCTCTGACAGCAGGACTGGGGCTGCGGGCCTCGCCGACAGCAGCAGCAGGGGAGGGAACCCTGACACCGACACTGCTGCTCCGTGGCGGCGATGATCTCCCTTGCTGCCCTTTGCTTTTGGCTGGAGTTCGCCTCGTCCGCTCCGGCCTTTTCTGCGATACCTGTCAATTCATCAGGGTTATTATGAACACGGGGAAGCCCACCGGGAATGATTAGCCCTAAAGTAAGACAACGCTGTTTTTGTTGTTGATGATTTTACAGAAACCTTTGCCTATATGTTTGCATGTAAAGGCACCCCTGACTGGGAATCACCTCTGTGAGGCACTGGAGGTGTCTGTCCTCAGTATCTACCTTGGCAGCCACAGGACTGCATGATGTCTGGAACTTGGCAGCCCCAGGATTGCATGATGGACGGAACAGGGGTGGAGCTTGGGGTGGGGTGGAGGCTTGGGGTGGGGTGGAGGCACTCAGGGGTGTCCGTGTCATCAGTATCTACCTTGGCAGCCGCAGGTTTACATGGATTGATAAACGGAATGGACTGGGGGTCAGTACTGTGGGCATTTATCTTGCCAGCTGCAGGTTTCCATGGTCTGACAAACGAAATGGGGCTGGAGATGTTTTTGTTGTTGTTGTCAAGTTGTCAACAGTGTCAGTTCTAACCTTGGCAGCTGCAGGTCTGTGCGGACCGACAGATGAAACAGGGGTGGAGATGTTTCGTTGTTGTTTGTTTTTGGTCGATACTGTCAGTTCTCACCTTGCCAGCTGCAGGTTTCCATGGTCTGACAGATGAAATGGGGCTGGAGATGTTTTTGTTGTTGTTGTTGTTGTTGTTAAGTTGTCAACACCGTCAGTTCTCACCTTGGCAGCTGCGGGTCTGCGGGTGCCGAGAGAGGGAAGAGGGGTGGTGTCCGTGCTGTCGGTCCCTGGGGTGGTCTCTCTGGCCTGACGCACGATGGCCACACCTAGACTGTCCGCCGTCTCCTCCGTGTCGTCTTCCTCCTCCCACTCTCCCCAGTCCTCCCTGCAGGGGGGAGAAAAAAGAGAAGGGGGAGAAGAAAAAAAACTGTATGCACAGCAGGTACCACAAGACTGCTCTCATTTGTGTGCAGTCTTCCTCCTCCAACCCTCCCCAGTCCTCCTGTGGGAAAAGTAGCTAGACTGTACACACCACAGTCAAGAAAAGACTGTGCCTACATACATGCCTGTGAGTGTGGGCACCCACACTTATACACACGCATGCGCACACAGTACACTTACGCACACACATGCATTCACATGTTCACACACACACACACACTCTTATACGTTCACACACACACACACACACACACACAAACACACTTACACGTTCACACACACACACATAAACACATTCACACACAACACACACACCACACACATTACACACACACACATACGCACACACACACACACACACACACTCACACACACACACACTCACACACACACTTACATGTACACACACTTACACACTCACACACACATCAACTCACGTTTCTCCAGATTCAGAGATTTCCTCCCATCCGTCTTCCCTGAAGTTGCTGAACATACCACTCATCTTCTCTATGCTCTTGTTCAACACATGCTGGTACTGAAAACACACACACACATGTGTGTACACAGACACAGACACAGATATGCACACACACACACACACACACACACACACACACACACCACACACACACACACACAGACAGCATCTGTCATAATAAGTCAAGCCAACATAGCAAAGTTTACAAAAGCAAGCCTGTAAATCTTCCGCCACCTTTTGAAGATATCAATCATTGTCTTTAGCTTCCTTATACATTTGACGGAAGAATAATTATTTTCTTTAGCTTCCTTACCCATTTGATGGAATGGAAGAACAATCATTTTCTTTAGCTTCCTTACCCATTTGATGGAATGGAATAGTAATTATTTTATTTACCTTCCTTATACATTTGACGGAAGAATAATCATTTTCTTTAGCTTCCTTACCCATTTGATGGAAGAATAATCATTTTCTTAGCTTCCTTACCCATTTGTCAGAAAAATTATCACTTTCTTTAGCTTGCTTATCTGTTTGACAGAGTAGGAATTATTTCCTTTACTTTCCATACCTGTTTGATGGAAGAGTTACTGCGCCCAGGTCTCCTGAACCGATGTGTGGGCTTCCTGCGAGCAGGTCTGCTGCCAACAACTATCTGCTTCTGAGGTTGACTCGCTTCTCTTGAGGATGCCTCTCTTGACTTGTGGCTGCCCTGTGACTGCATGCTTTCCTCTAGAGCTCGTTGCTGTCTGAAAATCCCACAAGGTGGAAATGATGAATCAGTTTGTATGCTGAGTGGTCTGTGCTGCGTCAATATTTCTGTCAATTTATGTCACGGTCAGTGAGGGCACTATCTTTCCTTCTCTAGACTCTGACTGCCTTGCCTGTGTGCGTTTGTGCATGCAGTTGTGTGGCAGTGGTTTCATGTGAGTGAGTGTGTGTGTGTGTGTGTGTGTGTGTGTGTGTGTGTGCGTGCGTGCGTGCGTGCGTGCGTGCGTGCGTGCGTGCGTGCATGCATGCGTGAGTGTGTGTGTGTGCGCGTACACGTGTGTGTGTGTGTGTGTGTGAGTGTATGGTATGTGTGTGTTTATGTGTATGTATGGGTATGTGTGTACTTTTTAATATGACAAACATGCACATATGCAGGTCATCATAAACACCCCAGGCTCTTACAAGATGGGGTCCATAAACAATCTATTACAATACAATCTATTACAATTACAATCATCATGATGAAAGCTCCAATCCTGGCTGACCTCTGCAGGCTCTTACAAGATGGGGTTCATAAACAATCTATTATAATACAATCTGTTATAATTACAATCATCATGATGAAGGCCCCAACCCTGGCTGACCTCTGCAGGCTCTTACAAGATGGGGTCCATAAACAATCTAATACAATACAATCTATTATAATTACAATCATCGTGTTGAAGGCCCCAACCCTGACTGACCTCTGCAGGCTCTTACAAGATGGGGTTCATAAACACTCTACTGTAATCACAACCATCATGATGAAGGCTCCAACCCTGACTGACCTCTGCAGGCTCTTACAAGATGGGGCACCAAAAACACTCTACTGTAATCACAACCATCATGATGAAGGCTCCAACCCTGACTGACCTCTGCAAGGCATGACGCAGGTCAGCAATCTGGATTCTGCACTGCGACAACTCCTGCTGCAGCTCGTTCACCTGGTTCTTCAGCGACCTGGAGAAAAAAAGGCGGATGCCACAAAAATGAGTTGTCCACCTTAAAAGATCTACCTCACATCCTTCATGTGAACCCATTTCATGCTTAGTGCCGCTCTGCATTCTTCAGTCTCAGTTCACTAAAAACAAAGGCTTCAAGAAAACTGAAAATAGTGAGCACAGTGCGGTGTTACTGTTGTTTTTATTTACACTAGCTTAGTGATTTTTTGTGTCTTTGTAAGTCATTTGTCTTGTTTGTGCCATCCTGAAAGTCAAGCAGGGGACAGGGGATGGTGGTGGGGGCCAGGGAATGGTAAGTTGGTGTTTTTCGCCCAGTCAACTGGTGCGATTATATCAGGGCAAACCAGGGAATGGTGCTTTGGTGGAAGTGTGGAAGTATGAAGAGTTTACCCCAACAGCAACAATTTTTTTTTTTTAAAGGATGTCAGATTAAATCTAATAAAGAGTTTGACAGTCTCTGACTGTTTCAATCACTCACTTTTTCTCTTCCAAAAGCATGTCTCGGTTCACAGCCATTTCCTGCAGATCCTTCTCCAGTTTCCCAATGTGGATGTCTTTGTTCTGAACCTGAAAATTGGAAAAGTCAAGAAAATGACTCACTGTAACACCCAGCACCCAAACACACAGAGGCAGCATGCAATCACATGCTCTAATCAGGACAATGAATCGCCAGGATACCCAACAGCAGTAGTGTAAATGTAAGCATGGTGGCCTAAAATGCAATAGGTCTGGGTCTGATCTTGGCTTCAGTTGTACACATGCACAAGTTTTCTGGTGGGATGTCGGGCAAAGATCCTGATTTCTGGGGGAAGAGATCTTTTCAATACATTGGACCTATGATCTGGAACTCTCTTCCTCTCTCTGTCAGGCATTTGTCTTCACTTTCTTCTTTTAAGTCAAAACTGAAAGCCCACATTTTTTCTTCTGCATACTGACGTACAGGCATGTATTCGTAGGATGACTGCGTGTGTGTGTGTGTGTGTGTGTGTGTGTGTGCGCGCGCATGCATGTGTGCATGCATGTATATGTGTGCATGCATGTGTGTGTGTGCGTGTGTGTGTGCATGCATGTGTGGATATATATGCATGCGTGCATGTGCATGCATGCATGCATGTGCATGCGTGCATGCATGTGGTGTGATGAAATGGGTGTATCTATGTCTTTGTAAGCACTCCAGGCTCTAACTGTAAGGGGCGCCATAAACAATCTATTATTATTCTATTATTTCTGTCACCCAAGTTCCCCCAGCTGTAGAAAGTAAGTACTTGACAGCTCAAAGTCAACCTGCTACACACTAGTCCCATGCATCATAGACAATGAGGCACAGTTCTTTCCAACAGGTTCAGGCACCACCTCTAGGAGTGACTAAAATATAAAGGAACCGACTCGACAAATAACCAGACACCAACAGACTGTCCAAATATGACTCGGCCACAAACATGACCCAAAAGTTCAGAGCCAGCAGGAAACAGTTATGTTCTTCTGCTTCTTCTTTCAAATCCGCAGTGATCAGACGCTTAATTCGTGGGAATTTCCTGCAGTTGCTGTTCTTTTTTTTCCGTTCTTTTTTTGTTTGTTTTTTGTTTGTTCTCTTTTCTTTCTTAACAAAAATTACACAATGCTCTTTTCTTTCTCAACAAGAACGACACAAAGGGCACTTACTCTTGACTGCAACATGATTAGTTCCCCCTCCATGTCAGTGTGATCCGCAGCAGCCGTTTCTCGCTTTTTCAGTTGGTACTCGAACTCTGAAATACGAAAAATGTTTTCATGAAGCTGAAAAAAGCTGGACATGAAGCTACTGGCCCTTTTCCTTTTTTTTCAAGAAACAACAACAAAACAAGAGCCATCAACTACTACAATACTCCATAAAAACAAAGCAAGTCACCAATCACCACCAGTAGCACTGAGCCCCCAGAAGACATGTATGTGTAGGTTGTCTTCCACCGTAAAGGCCATTCCATCATGTTTACCTCTAAGTTCAGAATTATTTTTATTTTTATTTTTATTTCTCATTTATTTTCATTTTGTTGTAAATTAATGATTGACCGGCTGTTTGACTGACTGATAACCTGGGATTTCACCAGCCCCATCACATGAGCTGCTCACCCAAGCAGTCCTACAACAAGCTACAGACATCCGTTTCCAAAATAACAGTTTTGAGAGAAAGTCATATATTTGTTACCCCCCCCCCCCCCCCCCCCCCCGAAATATGCAAACCCAATTTTCTGCACTTCTCTGTTCTTCTCGAGAATGACCCCTGCTGTTCTTCAACTGACGGAACTCCATCTACAGACGGACGAATCCGACGTCTGAAGCCACAATGGTATCACGGCCCTCCTATGGTACAGGGATGAGGGGTCACTGACCTTCTCGCTGAGCCTGAAGGTTGACTCGCAGCTCATGCACAGTTGCAGCATCCACCGATGCCTGGACCCTCAGTTCGTCCACCTCCTCTTGAAGGCTCAGTCTGTGGTTGTAAAGCACAGACAGCAATCAGTTCATTTTCTCCTTCCTGTCCATCTGCCTGACAGACTCTTAAGCATTCGCTGTTCCACTTGTCTTGTCAGTTTAACTTGCAGCACACACGTAACGCATTCAAAGTCAATGTTAAATTATCTGTAGTTACACATAATGCATTAACAGTCAATGCTGCATCATCTGTAGTTACACATGACACATTAACAGTCAATATTAAATTATCTGTAGTGACAGACTCTTAAGCATTCGCTGTTCCACTTGTCTTGTCAGTTTAACGTGCAGCACACACGTAACGCATTCAAAGTCAATGTTACATCATCTGTAGTTACACATGACACATTAACAGTCAATGTAAAATTATCTGTAGTTATACATAATGCATTAACACTTTAACAGTCAATGTTAAATTATCTGTAGTTACACATAACGCATTAACAGTCAAAGTTAAATTATCTGTAGTAACACATAATGCGTTAACAATCAATGTTACATCATACTGCATTAACAGTCAAAGTTAAATTATCTGTAGTACACATAATGCGTTAACAATAAATTTTACAACCAGTTGCCCTGAAAAACACCCCCATGGCAGTCAGTTTGTCGAAAAACTTTTAGATTGAATGACCAACTGAAGGCACCAGAAATGTATCATGTTTGACTGGAGTAAAACCTGAACGGATGTGTATATATATGATTGTGTTTTGGGGGCTGGGGGTTGTGGGGGGTGGGGGTGGAAGTGTTTCTTTCTGTGTTAAATTATGGTTACATAATAATGTAATAAGATTATTTTCTTTTTCTTTTTTGCATATTGCTGCTTCTCATACGGCTTCTCGTACGTACATGATTTTTCTTGTATAGTGCTAGTCGTCATATATGTATTACTTTTTTAAACATGTTACCTTTGATATTTTTCTCACTCATGGCCTCGTCCTCCACTCAATTTTGGACAACTTTTGCCTTCCAATTTCTTTTGCTTGAAGATAAGTACAAGCTTAGACAGGACTAAAAGGTAAGTAAAAATATACTTTTCAGTGCTGGTGAAGCTGCACTTTAACATTGAAAATGTTGGGGAATGTTCTAATGTGTGCATGTTCCTGTGCAGTTCTAAGTTTGCAAAATTTTATTTTAATCCCACACAGTTTCATAAATATGAGCAACATCCCTCCCTTTCTATCACCATTGCCCCCGTCACCATGGTACCCTTAGGTTGCTTCTTGTGATGTTCAGAGACGTTTTCCAGGATTCTTGCTGTAACAGTAATACTAGTGTTCCAAAAGGTCTTCTAGGATTCTTGCTGTAATTTAAAAAAAAATCAGGATTCTTGCTGTAATAGTAATAATACCGCTCTGAAAGGTCTTCCAGGATTCTTGCTGAGATAATAATAGTAATAATACCCTTCTGAAAGGCCTTCCAGGATTCTTCCTGTAATAATAATAGTAATACCGTTCAGAAAGGTTTTCCAGGATTCTTGCCGTAATAATACCGTTCTCAAAAAGGTTTTGAGGATTCTTGCTGCAATAGTAATAATGCTGTTCTGAAAGGTTTTCAAGAACTTTTGCCGTAATAGTAATAATACCATTCTCAAAGGTTTTCCTGGGCTCTTGCTGTAATACTTATAATATTTTCTGACAGGTTTTTGAGGATTCTTGCTATAATAGTAATAATACCATTCTGAAAGGATTTCCAGGATCCTTGCTGAATACTGTTCTGAGGGGTTTTCCAGGATTCTTGCTGTAATTGTAATAATACCATTCTGAAAGGTTTTCCAAGATTCTTGCTGTAATGGTAATAACACTGTTTTGATACTGCTATTGTCAATAGCATATTAATCGCCATTATTAATGAAGAGGAAAATAAGGACAGACCTTTCAACCTCCAGGTTCCTGTGTTGTGTTTTGAAGTAAGCCAGTTCGTTCCACACCCCGTCGCTGTTCTCCCTCTGCAGCTGTCGAGGGTCACAACGCTGGGGCTTCTTCTTCTTACGACTGAAAAATATGTATACATTACCATTATTAATAAAAGACAGGGACTGTCTCCTTCCCACAGTGCACAATCTATGGCTTTCCCACAGTGCACAGTTTATGGCTCTACTGCCTCTTCCTGCAGTGCACAGTCTATGGCTCTACTGCCTCTTTCCCAGCAGTGCACAGTCTATGACTCTACTGCCTCTTTCCCACAGTGCACAGTCTATGGCTCTATTGCCTCTTTCCCACAGTGCACAGTCTACGGCTCTACTGCCTCTTTCCCACAATGCACAGTCTATGGCTCTACTGCCTCTTTCCCACAGTGCACAGTCTATGGCTTTCCCACAGTGCACAGTCTATGGCTTTCCCACAGTGCACAGTCCATGGCTCTACTGCCTCTTTCCCACAGTGCACAGTCTATGGCTCTACTGCCTCTTTCCCACAGTGCACAGTCTATGGCTCTACTGCCTCTTTCCCACAGTGCATAAACAGTCTATCTCTGAGCCAGACACCAAGGCAAATATACAATCAAACACACAGTCAGAAAAACCAAGAGCCATCTTCTCCCCATGAAGGGCAAACACTTGAATCATAAAGTCATGGAGTCAAACAGTGAAATATGCACCCAGAACATTCATGCCAGAAAGTTAAGAGCCATCTTGTTCTTATGATGCATGAACAGTCAAATCATATACAGTAAAGCAATGCAATCAAACACAGTTAATTGTAGCAGTCAAACACAGTAAAGCATAACAGTCAAAATAATCACTATAAATAGTGTGAGGTTGTCTCCTTCCCAAAGCACGCAAACAGTTAAACAGCTGAAAAACAAAACAAAATAAACAAATCACAAGTCTTCTTTCCAACATGCATACTAGTAACAACATCCAATATACGCTCAATCAAGCACCAGAAACTTGAGAAAGAATTCAAAGACAAAGCAAAGCGCACAGATAGAGGAAAAAGTGAACCGGTACCTAGGCTGGTGTTCCTCAAACGTTCTGATTTGCTCCTGCAGCAGTTTCTCGCTGTGCTGCACAGACCGCAGCCTCTCCAGCCTGCGTGAATGGGCACGTCGCATGGCCTCCAGCTCCTTGTCCTGATATCATATATATCAGTATGTCACCAATGACCATTCATCTGTTTAGCTGCGTGTTGTGTGTGTGTGTGTGTGTGTGTGTGTGTGTGTGTGTGTGTGTGTGTTTTTAAGGCCTTAGGGTGAGCAAAGCCGAGGGGTTTTACCAACAACAGACAGCTTAAAGCAAACCCCCCCAAAAGGGGTTTTACCCACCGACAGACAGCTTAAACAACAAAACAAGGGTTTTACCAACCAACAGACAGTTTACCAAACAACTGATAGCTTAAACAACAAAACAGGGATTTTACCAACCAACAGACAGCGTAAACAACAAAACAAGGGTTTTACCAGCAACAGACAGCTTAAACAACAAAACAGGGGGTTTACCAGCAACAGACAGCTTAAACAACAAAATAGGGATTTTACCAACCAACAGACAGCTTAAACAACAGTTTTTTTTATCAACAACGGACAGCTTAAACAACAAAACAGGTTTTTTACCAACAACAGACAGCTTAAACAACAGGGATTTTACCAACCAACAGACAGCTTAAACAACAAAACAGGGTTTTTACCAACCAAAAGACAGCTTAAACAACAAAACATGGGTTTTACCAAACAACAGACAGCTTAAACAACAAAACAGGGGTTTTACCGACCAACAACTTAAACAAAACAGGGGTTTTACAAACAGCTGACAGCTTAAACAACAAAACAGGGGTTTTACCAACAGCTGACAGATTAAACAACAAAACAGGGGTTTTACCAACTAACACACAGCTTAAACAAGTAAACAGGAGTTTTACAAACAGCCAACAGCTTAAACAACAAAAAAGGGGTTTTACCTACCAACACACAGCTTAAACAGCAAAACAGGGTTTTTACCAACCAACACACAGCTTAAACAGCAAAACAGGGGGTTTACCAACCAACAGACAGCTTAAACAACTAAACAGGAGTTTTACCAACCAACACACAGCTTAAACAACAAAACAGAGGTTTTACCAACAACAGACAGCTTAAACAGCAAAACAGGGGTTTTACCAACCAACAGACAGCTTAAACAACAAAACAGGGTTTTACCAACAGACAGCTTAACAAAACAAACAAACAAAAAAACAATCAACACTTAAGTTACCTTCAGCTCCAGAACCAACAACAGACAGCTTAACAAAACAAACAAACGAAAAAGCAATCACCACTTAAGTTACCTTCAGTTCCAGAAGCCTCTGCATGTCCGCCACTCGCTGTTCAGCCGCCAACCGTCTCTCGTCCGTCTCCCGCAGGTGTCGGCGAGGGGACAGAGAGCGGGATCGCCTGGTGAGCGCCCGGCCAGAATCGCCGCCATCACAGCTGTCCCGGGACGGGGTGGAGTGGCGACCGGACCTGTGAGTGTGCGACAGGTTGAACTCCAGCGTGGCGTCTCTGTCCTGGTCCATGGACTGGTCCAGTTTGTCTATCGTTCTGGAGAAGAGGACAGACGAAAGAGTTTAGACAGCTGGTCTTTAACGCCAAGCCAACGGCAGCACGTCCAGCCTGGTGAAAGAGGGAGACGAGGGAAGGGGGATTGTACAAGTCATGTGACTGGACTACAACGGATAAACCCTCCCCTCCTCTCATTTTATTGTCATGAAGTTAATGTCTCATACCTCCTCTTAATGTGATGACAAATGATGGGGACTGTGATATCACAATGGAGAAGGGTACCTTAAGACCAGCCTCATCAGAGTGTGTGTGTGTGTTGGTTGGGGGAGGGGGAACTGCAGAATGAGGAGTGGATTTGACAGGACAAAATACAGTCTTCGGGGATGGCTAGGTAGTCTTCGTGGATGGCTAGGTAGTCCTTGGTCTTCCTGTGGTTAAAGTACCAAGACTCCAGCAAGAATCAACAATCCAGCATAAGAAGTGCATTCAGCACCCATTAAGTCACACCCTGACAAGGTCAGTCATCTTATCCCCCTCACCCTGACAAGGTCATTTATCCCCCTCATCCTGACAAGGTCAGTCATCTTATCCCCCTCATCCTGACAAGGTCAGTCAGGTCAGTCATCTTATCCCCCTCATCCTGACAAGGTCAGTCATCTTATCCCCATCATCCTGACAAGGTCCATTATCTTATCCCTCTCATCCTGACATGGTCCGTTATCTTATCCCTTTCACCCTGACAAGGTCAGTCCTCTTATCCCTTTCACCCTGACAAGGTCAGTCATCTTATCCCCTTCACCCTGACAAGGTCAGTCCTCTTATCCCTTTCACCCTGTCTGGTGAGTGTACTCACTTTTCCAGTTGCCTGAGTGCAGCCAGATCTCGGCGTGCTTCCAGTGTGCTTCTGTCTGCTGACGCCTGAAATGAAATGATGAGGAAAAAAACGAAAAAAACTAGTAGACAATTGACCATGCAAAAATACTTCTGCCACAGGCTAATGCAAACCAGGACCTTGACCTGAGGCCAAGGTCAGACAGGATCAGGGAAAGGTTGCCAAAGTGACTGAAAATTTAAATCTGCAGCAGTTATTTTAAAGGGAAACAAAAGACAATACAGTCAGAAAACACTGAACATTGATGTGTTTGTGTGTGTGTGTACGTGTGTGTGTGTAGGTGTAGGTGCATGCATGCATGCATGGGTATGTGTGTGTGTGTGCGCGTGCGTGCATGCATGCATGTGTGCTTGCATGTATGTCTTTGTCTGTCTATCAGCCATCCGTCAGTGTAAAAATACTATGTGAATACTAAAGACAGAACAAAAGTGAAAGTGCAAGAAAAGGAGAAGAGGCAGACAGCCACACAGACAGCCAGTGCATGCACTGCATACCAGATCCGTGTCCAAGAAGCTGCCAGCATGGTCCGCTCGGGTCAGCTGGTCACTCATGGCCTGGAGCTGCTCCTGTAGTTTGGACACTACATCGTCACGCTCCATCAGCTCCTGTTAACAGGACAGGTAGCTAAATACAAACAACACATCACCTTGGTACTCCTTCGCTTCCAAGGATGGTGATGAAGTTGTACATCTTATCTGTTGTGCACACATTTTGCATCACACATAACACGGCTCCAGCAGGACTTTCACTTCAGAATTCTCAAACTTTTCCCATACTTAAAGGGGCACCAAACCGAAGATGCAGCAACAAAGGTCATTGGTCATCTCTTTCTGAACTTAAAGGGGCACCAAACCGAAGATGCAGCAACAAAGGTCACTGGTCATCTCTTTCTGAACTTAAAGGGGCACCAAACCGAAGATGTAGCAACAAGGGTCATGGGACATCTCTTTCTGAATTTGCGATCTGAGACAAAAAGCCTGTGTGCTCACCTTTTTCAAGTGTAGAATCTGTTGTCTGAGGTCTGACTCCATTTGTTTGGAGGATTCGTACCGGGCAGATACATCTTGATACATCTGTCACAGAGACAACAATGCCAAGTCACTTCTCTTGATACATCTGTCACAGAGACAACAATGCCAAGTCACTTCTCTTGATACATCTGTCACAGAGACAACAATGCCAAGTCACTTCTCTTGATACATCTGTCACAGAGACAACAATGCCAAGTCACTTCTCTTGATACATCTGTCACAGAGACAACAATGCCAAGTCACTTCTCTTGATACATCTGTCACAGAGACAACAATGCCAAGTCACTTTTGCTGTGGTCGGCTTAGACACTTTCACATTCTTAAAGGGAAACGAGAGAGAGAAAATAGATTTTTTTTTCTTCTCCCTTTTGGTTTGTTGTAGGCTTTTTGTTTACATTATTACCCAGCCATTGGCTTTTTGCTTTCATTGTTATCCAGGCATTGGCTTTTTGCTTTCGCTGCTATCCAGGCACTGGCTTTTCGCTTTCATTGTTATCCAGGCATTGGCTTTTTGTTTACATTATTATCCAGGCATTGGCTTTCTGTTTACATTATTATCCAGGCATCTACTTTCAGACATGCAACAAAACTTACTGTCCCTGTAGCTAAGTACATTGCTGTCCTTATTGCTCAGCATGTTAGTGCCATGCACAATTCCAGCCAGGGGTGTGGTGACCCTCACATTAAAGGAGAACCGAACTAAACCAAGTTGGCTAAAAACAGAAAATGTGCAAATATCTTCATCTGTAGGCTTCATTTCCTTGTTGTTGTTGTTGTTTTTTGTTTTTTGTTTGCTTCTGTTTTTTCCCCCATTAATATCTCAACAAAATAAGTACTTTTTCATTTTGAATTTGAGCTCCTCAGCTCCCCAAATGTGCTGGTTGCTCCAGCCTTGCTCATAATAATAATAATGTACATTTATCATGCGCTCATCAACGCCCTGAGCGTTCACATGATACATGTTAACCTAAATATAATATTCTATACACCACAAATATGATATTCATGACATCACAGTTCCCCTTCAATGACTGCTCTCACGCCAACACGCCAACACTTTCTCAAGAGACAAGAGCATCTGTGTACCCATTGCACTGAGGACATGATCATTTATAAATGCATTAGGTTTCAGGAACAGCAAACCTGTCTTCCCACATATACATTTGCATTGAAGCATTCCAATGCTACACACACAGTTACTCATAAACGAATGTAATGCCTGTTTCAATGTTAACAAACTGAATACTTCAAAACCTTGCTCACAAGGAATAGAGATGGAGGTGGGTGTAGGGTCGGTGCAGGGGGTACATACCTGCTGCATCGACTTAGTTTCCACGCAAAATGCATCCTCCTGGTTCTTGATCACTGCAAATGAAACAGCAGGTGATCAGACACATTCAGTTCACATTGTTTGTTATTGTTCTGTGTGCGTTGTGTGCATGTATACATTTGTGTGAGAGCATATAATCAATCCCTTATGAACGTTTCTGCTGAGCAAGGTTATCTACTATGACTAACAGATCTTCCTGAGCAAGGATATCTACTATTACCAACAGATCTTCCTGAGCAAGGTTATCTACTATAACTAACAGATCTTCCTGAGCAAGGTTATCTACTATTATTAACAGATCTGCCTGAGCAAGGTTACCTACTATTACTAACAGATCTGCCTGAGCAAGGTTACCTACCATTACTAACAGATCTTCCTGAGCAAGGTTATCTACTATCATTAACAGATCTGCCTGAGCAAGGTTACCTACTATTACTAACAGATCTTCCTGAGCAAGGTTACCTACTATTACTAACAGATCTTCCTGAGCAAGGTTACCTACTATTACTAACAGATCTTCCTGAGCAAGGTTATCTACTATTACTAACATTTGCCAGAGCAAGAAAAACTGAAAAACCAGTACACATTGAGCAATGACTGTGTTCCATCACTGAAAAGCCAGTACACAGCAAACAACTATAACCACTGACTGATCTATGTTCTGTCACTCAGAATAGCCAGTAAACAGTGACTCACTACAGCCAATAACTGGTCTGCATTCTGTCACTGAAAAGCCAGTATACAGTGAATAACTACAGAGAAAAACTCCAGCCACTGACTGATCTGTGTGTCGTGCTGCAGGGACTGCAGTTGCTGTATCAGCTGGGCCTGCTGGGCGGAGTGCTCCGTCAGCTGGTTGTGGCTGTTCCACAGCTCCTTCAGCTCCTTCCTGCACACAAATCACTGTAGCCTGTAGGGTAGCACGGGCCAACTATACATATCACTGTAGGGTAGCACGGGCCAACTACACACAGTCACTGTAGGGTAGCACGGGCCAACTACACACAGTACTGTAGGAGCACGGGCCAACTACACATCACTGTAGGGTAGCACGGGCCAACTACACAATACTGTAGGGTAGCACGGCCAACTACACACAGTAACTGTAGGGTACAGGACTACAAGTCTGGGGTGCGGCCAACTACACACAGTCACTGTAGGGTAGCACGGGCCAACTACACACAGTCACTGTAGGGTAGCACGGGCCAACTACACACGTCACTGTAGGGTAGCACGGGCCAACTACACACAGTACTGTAGGGTAGCAGGGCCAACTACACACAGTCACTGTAGGGTAGCACGGGCCAACTACACACAGTCACTGTAGGTAGCACGGGCCAACTACACACGTCACTGTATGGGCCAACTACACACAGTCACTGTAAGGTAGCACGGGCCAACTACACACGTCACTGTATGGGCCAACTACACACAGTCACTGTAGGGTAGCATGGGCCAACTACACACAGTTACTGTAGGGTAGCACGGGCCAACTACACACAGTCACTGTAGGGTAGCACAGGCCAACTACTCACAGTCACTGTTGGGTAGCATGGGCCAACTACACACAGTCACTGCAGGGTAGCATGGGCCAACTACACACGTCACTGTAGGGTAGCACCGGCCAACTACACACGTCACTGTAAGGTAGCACGGGCCAACTACACACATCACTGTAGGGTAGACGGGGCCAACTACACACAGTCACTGTAGGGTAGCACAGGCCAACTACACACATCACTGTAGGGTAGCACGGGCCAACTACACACATCACTGTAGGGTAGCACGGGCCAACTACACACAGTCACTGTAGGGTAGCACGGGCCAACTACACACAGTCACTATAGGGTAGCACGGGCCAACTACACATAGTAACTGTAGGGTAGCACAGGCCAACTACACAGTCATTGTAGGGTAGCACGGGCCAACTACACACAGTAACTGTAGGGTAGCACGGGCCAACTACACACAGTCACTGTAGGGTAGCACGGGCCAACTACACACAGTCACTGTAAGGTAACACGGGCCAACTACACACGTCACTGTATGGGCCAACTACACACAGTCACTGTAGGGTAGCATGGGCCAACTACACACATCACTGTAGGGTAGCACGGGCCAACTACACACAGTCACTGTAGGGTAGCACGGGTCAACTACACACAGTCACTGTTGGGTAGCATGGGCCAACTACACACAGTCACTGCAAGGTAGCACGGGCCAATTACACACAGTCACTGTAGGGTAACATGGGCCAACTACATACATCACTGTAGGGCAGCACGGGCCAACTACACACATCACTGTAGGGTAGCATGGGCTAACTACACACATCACTGTAGGTAGCACGGGCCAACTACACACCTCACTGTAGGATAGCATGGGCCAACTACACAGTCACTGTATGGTAGCATGGGCCAACTACACAAACCATGCCAGTGTCTAATTAGGACCAGTTCCTTTACCTCCTTCATTACCTGTCTCCCTCCATCACACTGTCACATCCCCGCTGGAAATCTTCCCACTGCTCACTGTTAGCTTTATGAGCATCTTAATTAAAAAAATATCAAAGGGACGGTGGGGAGGTGGTGGTTGGTGGGGGGTTGGGGACAAACCAGTCATAAGTAGACGCTGGTGGTAATTAGATCATGATACCCTATATTTTGTCTCATTGTGTTTCTCTGACAGAAAATTTTAAAAAATTAGGCGCTTTTCTTGTAAAAGCTAGCAATGAGAGGATGGTGCTATTCATCCCACTGAATCAGTTTTAATGTTGATGAATTTCTTCAAAACTGTCACAACAGACAGCAGTCTCACACACATGCAGACATGTGCGCACGCTCGCATGCACACACACACACACACACACACACACACACACACACACACACACCCCACCAACAACAACAACAACAACAACTTAAACGGCAATGGCTAAAGCCTGAAAAACAGTACCCACACAAAAAATACACAATATCTGAATAATTCTGTTAAAGAGCTGGGATCACAAAAGCTACATCCCTAACATCAAGTCCTCTGCCTTGGCAGCCAGTGGCATGAGGCTGGTACTGACTGAGTCAGCTTCAAATTGTTCAGGGCTGAGCTGGGGGAATGAGTCACTGACCTGATGGACTCCAGCTCCTGGTTCTTGAAGTCCACCTCATGGGTCAGTTGCTGGACCTGCCTCTCTGCTTTCTCTGCTCGCTTCCGTGTCTGCTCCAGCTGAAAGGCACATCCCACACACACACACACACACACACAACACACACATACACACCACACATACACACACCACACACACACACACCACACACACACACACACACACAACACACACATACACACCACCACACACACACACACACACACACACACACACACACATACACACACACACACACACACACACAACACACACACACACAAAACACACACACACACACACACACACACACACACACACACACACACACACACACACACACACACACACAGAGCAGTCAACTTCCTCTTCCAGGAGAGTCGGTAGTGCAGAGAAAGAGCTCTCACTCTCAAAGGCCACAAGCCAAAAGCTAAGCATGACCACCGAGCGTGGTCACCACATGGACGGGTAATCATTATGTGCTAGGCTTTGTGCCCTCCAAGAGATTTCTCTGTAGGTCAAAATTATGTGCGGTCTCCACAAACATCCATCAGCTGAGGCTGCATAACTGTGGTCCAAGGTGCATGTACACATGCAGAAACATCATACATGCATGTTAAAGATCCTGTAGTACATGTGAGAGTTTAATAGATTATGGAAACACAGAAAAAGAAAACAGAGTACCAACCTCTGTGATAAGTCCGTCAAACTTGGAGATCTTTTCCGATACATCCCTCTCCAAATTCTATGAAAGAAAAATATACTGGTATGAAGTTGCTGTAGCCCACGTGTCTGGTTCTTATCTGATGAACAATTTTCTTTCAGAAGCTTTCATGCCTCATAACACCTTGCAAAATTCCCAAGACTGATTTAATAATAATAATGAACATTTGTCGAGTGCCTCATCTCAAAATAAGCGCTATAAACATCAGATATTTTTCAAAGTCTCTGGAAAAACTGCTACCATCAATGTTTTTTTCTAAAAATGCACATACAGATGAGTGAATGCTGACTACCATGCAAACTCAAACCCGAGTCCCCCACTCCCCCACCCTCCCAACAGAGCTGAAATTTCAGATACAAAACAAGCCGCCAAAATGTTAAATCACTGAGAAAAACATAACATCTACAATGGAGAGAAAGAAAAAAAAGGAAGTTGGCCAGCGCCACTCACTCGAACAGTCCTTTCCAGGTCGAGCCGCTTGGCAGCAACACTGGCCTTTTCCTCCCTGGCCACCTCTAACTCTGTGGTCAGCGCTGTCACCCGCCGCTGCAGCTCTGTGAACAAGGACAGCAAATTAACCTTCTTTTTTATCTGCTAAGAATGCACACACACACACACACGCATGCATGCATGCATGCATGCACACACGCACGCACACACGCACGCACACACGCACATGCACATACACACACACACACACACACACACACAGGTGCTGCATCAGTTGCATGACATTTGTACAGGCATGTCTGTCAGTCACAAGATACCAGTGTACACAACACAGAGTCAGGCCTCTGAGTGGGTACCGTATGACTTATCTCCCTTGCAGCACGTTTGTGCAAAATCTTTAGTGCTTGGGGCAATCACACAAAATGAAACAAAACAAACAAAACATCAACTGGATTAGACATACATTATTCTTTCTTTAAAGAAGAAGAACAAGAAGAAAAAGAAGAAGAAGAAGAAAAATTGATGGGATTTATTTTTTAAAGGGAACATCAACAATAACCACGATGGAGTGAAGCAGTACCAATAACCATCAGTGTCTTAGGGATGTACTCATGCAAAATAACTAACACACACACACACACACGCGCATGCATGCAGGCACACACGTGTGCACACACACACACACACTGTATACTCTCTCTCTCTCTCTCTCTCTCTCTCAAAGTACACTATACAAAGCACACATATGCACACACTGTATACAAAGTGCACACACACACATGCACATACACACACACACACACACAAATACACCCACACATTGTATAGAAGGTATGCATAACTGCATGAATGCACTTAACACACACACACACACACACACACACACACACACACACCATGCTTTTCTCGCTGGCTATCCTCCACAGTGCGACGGTAAGCGTCATCCATGCTGCGCTCCTTCGTCTCATGGCCCTTCAGCTGCACACATCCAGAAACAAACACAATCAGGATGCTTTGTAGCAGTCAGACAAACACAACTGGGATACTTTGCATTAGTCAGTCAATCACACACAATCAGGATACTTTGTATCAGACAAACACAATCAGGATACTTTGCATTAGTCTGTCAATCACACACAATCAAGATACTTTGTATAAATGAAACACACACAATCAGGGTACTTCGTATCAGTCAGTCAAACACACACAATCAGTATACTTTGTATCAGTCAGACAAACACAATCAGGATACTTTGTATCAGTCAGTGAAACACACACAATCAGGGTACTTTGTATCAGTCAGTCAAACACACACAATCAGGATACTTTGTATCAACAAACACACACAATCAGGGTATTTTGTATCAGTCAGACAAACACAATCAAGATACTTTTTATCAGTCAGTGAAACGCACACAAACTGGGTACTTTGTATCAGTCAGTCAAACACACAATCAGAATACTTTGATTAGCCAGAAAAAGAAAACACAATCAGGATACTTTGTATCAGTCAGACAAACACAATCAGGATACTTTGTATCAGTCAGACAAACACAATCAGGATACTTTGTATCAGTCAGACAAACACAATCAGGATACTTTGTATAAGTCTGTCAAACACACTATCAGGATACTTTGTATCAGACAAGCTCAAACACACTATCAGGATACTTTGTATCAGACAAGCACAGACAATCAGGATACTTTGTATCAGTCCGTCAAACACACACAATCAGGACACTCTGTATCAGACAAACACACACAATCAGGATATTTTGTATCAGTCAGTCAAACACTGTCAGGATACTATGTATCAGACAAACACAATCAGGATACTGTGTATCAGTCAGACAAACACACACAATCAGGATACTTTGTATCACTCAGATAGACAAACACAATCAGGATATTAGTCAAACACACACAATCAGGGTATTTGTACCAGTCAAACATACACATCAGGATACTTTGTATCACACAAACAAACACAATCAGGATACTCTGTATCAATCAGACAAACACACACAATCAGGATACTGTGTATCAGTCAGACAAACACACACCATCAGGACACTTTGTATCAGTCAGTCAAACACAATCAGGACACTTTGTATCAGTCAGTCTATACTATGGAACAGTCAGTCAGTCTATACTGGCTATAGTACAGAAAAGATCATGAGACATTGCCCTGGCAATATTCTGCAAGAATAAAGAAAGAAAAAGAAAAAGCTGTATGGGTGTGAACTGAACACAAGCAATATCTATCCTTCCAGCAATGTGTTTCTGCTGGGCATTGACCATTACACACTGACTTGTTTTATTCTTTTTGCTTCTTCTTCTTTTTTCCACCAGAAGATCAAATCTAAGAGACTGTCTTTTTTTATGAGCCCCCCCCCCCCCAAAGAAGAAGAAGAAAACACACATACAAAACACACACACACACACAAACAAACAAAAACACAACAACAGAACAAACAAAGAAACAAAAACAGAACCCTAACAGGAACAAAAACTTCCACAAGGATGTATATATCATGGGGGGAGGGGGGGGGGGGGAGGGGAAGGGGAGGCAATCACAGCAGAAGAGAAAGGCAAGCCAAGCCAACAAACTGCGAAGTGGAAAGGGAAAATGTCCACAACCTTAAAATCAACAAGTCAGGCTAAAAAAATAAAATAAAAAAGTTGTCAGACAACTTGTTCCATCCCCAGCTAAGGCGAGGTGGGGGTGATGGGATGGATGGGTGGGTGGGGGGGGGGAAGAAGATGGAGCGGGTGAGGAAGATGCTGGCTCGGGTTCCAGCAGAAGAAGCAGAACACCCACAAACCCAACTGGGATCGGACACGGAGGAATAAAACGAAAGAAGCAGAAAAGCAAAAAATAAATAAATAAACATAATAAAAATATATAAAAAATAAAAATAAAAATAATAAAAAGCACAGCACTTGGGAAGCAATTATGCAGGGATAGGACGGCCGCCGTCTGAACGATGGGACTCTTTCTCCACTGCACAAAGACTCGGTGCACCATACACCATTCTCCTCCTCAGCCTAGGCCGGGACGTTGGAGCATGTCAACCGCCCATGGATCTCCTCCCGCAACAACCCCCCCCCCCCCCCCCACCCCCTCTTCCCCCTACAGACCGGGCTAATCACCGCGCATTCAACAAAATCCATTAACGACGGGGGACACGGGTCGTCCGCTGGCCTTGCTGCTGCTTGCCTGGCTAATCTCGTCATCGCCGCTCTGTCCCATCGGACCCCCACCCCCACCACCATCCCCCCTCCCCATTCTCTCTCTCTCTCTCTCTCTCTCTCTCTCTCTCTCTCTCTCTCTCTCTCTCTCTCTCTCTCTCGCCATGTCGTGGACAACGACGGTCCGCCCGTCCGCCATACACTCCAAGCCTCCATCAGAGCTTCAGAGCTGTGTGAAAGTCGAGGTGGGCGTCCTGGGCTTCCCCGTCCCTAATAGTCCTTACGGTCTCTGTGGACGTAAAGCAGGACTGAACAAGCCTCCATGCCACTCCTCCTCCGGCCTATGCCGTAACTGGTTACGCCGTAACTCGCGACAGTTTTCCGTTTTCGTTTTCGTAGCAGACAGCTCAGACTCACCCCCCTTACCCGCTTCTCCCCGTCCCTAATAAGCCTCGTGGTTTCTGTGGACGTTAAGCACCGTGTTTACTTGCTTAGCTCAGACTCTTAGAGAGCCAGTCTGGCCTAGCGGTAAGACGTTAGGCTGATAAGCAGAAGGACCTAGGTTCGAATCCGCTTCGGCTCTCTTCTCACTTCAAAAAGGTTGTGGTCTGTGGACACTGTCTGGTGACTTTGACCTTCACGTTTAATGAAACATTAAAATGGCTCTCATCGCTGCCCATCTTAATGCTGGAGTCATTCTGGTGGTGACAGTGTAGCGATAGGTATATAATCTCCCTCTCCCCCCCCCCCCCCTCCATGCCCCTCTCCCCCCCCCCCCCCCCCTTTCTAACCGTCCCCAACAAGCCTTATGGTTCCTGTGGACCTTAACTACTGTGTTTCCTTACTTTTAACTCAGACTCAGAGCGCATTAGCTCGTTGAAGTTCAACGTTGCGTTACGTCCTGAGACCGTACGGACTGTTTGGGACTGGGAGCCCAGGACGGCCACCTGACCTCTGAGAAGTTCCCCTGGTGATGATTTGCGGCTTAATGTCCTCAGATGTCGCGCTGACATATTAGAGTTCGCCTTTGGCTAGTCCGCTGTTTATGGCAGAGGTTGCAAGAGGGATGCCAGAAGCCGAACTTTGGAGCACGCGTCCGCCACGTCCAGCGCCCTAGCTTCTTTCCTAGCCACCCGCATTACGAGCCTATGGTGACTGTCACAGGTTGGGTATCGGAACTCTCTCTCTCTCTCTCTCTCTCTCTCTCTCTCTCTCTCTCTCTCTCTCTCTCTCTCTCTCTTTCTCACAGCGGTTGCCCGACAGGCGGCATTCACGCCCAAACCTAAACCGAGCATCATCGCCGGTTTACGACATCGGAAAAGGTGGCTTGGAGAGAGACCCAAACCTAAACTTTGCCTTGCGTAATAACTTTAGTCTCTCTGTCTCTGTCTCTCCCCATCGGGATCACATCACCATCACATTCATAACTCTCTGTCCCTCTCTCGTCGTTCCGAACCACAAGCAAAACCACAGACAAACATACCCCCCCCCCCCCCCCCCACCCCGTTCCTTGCTGCCTTCCTTTCTTCCACCCACTGAGTGGCCGCACTGCAGCAGCTTAGAGCTTAGAGTCGCCGGCGCGGGACCGAGAAGAGAAAAGAGACCGGCGGAGGACTTTTGAAGAGTCACCATGCAGTAGTAAGCTGGGCCGAGGAATTGATTTTGCTTCCCCCTCCTCCTGCCTCCTCCTCCTCTCGCGGGACGCCCTTCTTCATTACAAACAATTTTGCCAAACGGACTTGTCTTGCCTCGCTGTCACCCTCGCTGCCTCCTTGCCTGCCCAAACATCGAACAGCACTCCTCTTGCCGCCACTCCTTGCCCGCCGCCTCGGCCTGCTCTCTCGCCCCAGCCGGCCGCCCGCCCAATTTGCCCTCCATGCTAAACTGTCCCGTTCTGGGTGTCGCCCGGCGTCCCGGCCAGTCCATCACCCGCTTCCACCGCTAACGCCCGACCACCACCGGCATGCGTGCTGGAGTGCTCTCCCGCGGCTCCCGTCGGGCCTGGGTGGCGCTGTGGTCGCGAAGTTTTTTGGGGGTTTGTTTTGTTTTTCTCTCCTTTTCCCCCGCGTCTTTTTGTTTGTTTTTTTGTTTATTCTGTTTTGATTGTTATTTATCTGTTTGCGGTTGGTTGGTTAAACCGGTTTAACGCCGAGCTGTCTCCAAAGCGGTACTGGCGGGGACCGCCATCCCAGGAGGTGGGGGATTTCAAGTTCAATGTGGATTCACGTCCACAGAGACCATTAGGACTATTATTAGGGACAGGGAGCCCAGGACGGCCACCTCGACCTTCACACAGCCCCTGAGCTCTGAGGTGGGGCTTAGTGTCCTCATAATTATGTCGGGCTGACATATTAGCTCGCTCGGCGGGGAACAGCGCTACGGAAAATGTATGTATATTATTATTATTATTATTATTATTATTTAGGGACAAACTGAGGTGGTGGACGAGGACTGATACTACATACCTAACGCAACACTGTCACCACCAGAATGGCTCCTGCATTGACATGGGCAGCGATGAGAGCCATTTTCATGTTTCGTTAACAGTGACAGTGTGAGGGACAAAGTCACACAATCAGTGTGTCCACGGATGATGAAGTGATGCTTAATGTCCTCAGATGTCAGTTGACATATTAGGGACAAGTTGTGACCAATGCCGAAGCACGGTTCAATAATTCTTTACGTCCACGGAAACCAGACGGCTCGTTAGGACGGACAGCCCAGGACGTCCACCTCGACTCTCACACAGCTCCTGAACTATGTGTCCACGGACCAAAACCTTTGAAGATAAAGGCCGGAGAGCCGAAGCGGAATCGAACCGAGGTCTCTCTGCTTACTAGCCTTACGCCTTACCGCTTGGCCAAAGCGGCTCTCTGCTACTTGTGTAGTGTTAACTGTCTGTATCTATTTTACAACATACAGAAGATAGGATATTGTTTGTCGTTGTCGTTGTTGTTGTTGTTGTTTTAGACATCAGTCCAGTCTCACTGGCAGGTCATGCTAGGAACGATTTCGTAGGGCAGGTTCCAAGTTCCAACGTTGCTTAACGTCCACAGAGACCGTACGGACTGTTCGGGGCAGGGATCCAAGAACGTCCACCTCTTCTTTTACACTAACAACGGCAACGGTCAGGCCTGTGGTCCGCGACTGCTGCGTGAGATGGAGCTCAGGAGCTGTGTGAAAGTCGAGGTGGCCGTCCTGGGTTCCCCGTCCCTAACAGTCTTTGCGGTCTCTGTGGACGTGAAGCAACGCTGAACTTGATGCAACGCTGAACTTGATGCAACGCTGAACTTGATGCAACGCTGAACTTGAACCTGTTGTGATGGACGAGCAACCAGGCCTTGAATAAAGGACAGAACCGGGCAACCCCCGCAAAGGGGGCGCCAACGCTCTTGAAGATGACCAAGAGCTGTGTGAAAGTCGAGGTGGCCGTCCCTAACAGTCCTCGTGGTCTCCGTGGACATAAAGCAACATTGGACTTAAACGTGTTGCCCCGTCCCTAATAAGCCGTACGGTTTCTGTGGACGTTAAGCACCACGTTTACAACGTGTTGGCTCAGAGCTCAGGAGCTGTGTGAAAGTCGAGGTGGCCGTCCTGGGCTCCACGTCCCTAACAGTCCTTGTGGTCTCTGTGGACGTAAAGCAACGCTGAACTTGCTGAACCTGTTGAGGCGGTCGTCCTCACAAGAGTAAGCGAGCAGCACACAAACACGCCTGGCTCGGGCCCACGGGCACGTACGGACGAAGATAGGCAAGCGTCATTGCTGGGTCGTAGTCAGCTGGTGTGGCTTCCGGGACCGCAGGAAAAGCATGTACACAGGAAAACAGGTAAGCGTCATTGCTGGGTGGTGTATTTTGTCGTAGTCAATTAGTGTGGCCGACGGGACCACAGGAAAAGCATGTACACAGGAAAACAGGCAAGCATCGTTCCTGGGTGGTGTTCTTCGTCGTAGTCAGTGTGGCCACCGGGACCACAGGAAAAGTATGTACACAGGAAAACAGGCAAGCATCGTTCCTGGGTGGTGTACTTCGTCGTAGTCAGTTAGTGTGGCCGCCGGGACCACACAAAAAGCATGTACACAGGAATGTAGGCAAACATCGTTCCTGGGTGGTGTACTTCGTCGCAGTCAGTTAGTGTGGCCGCCGGGACCACACAAAAAGCATGTATACAGGAATGTAGGCAAACATCGTTCCTGGGTGGCGTACTTCGTCGTAGTCATTTGGTATGGCCGCCGGGACCACACAATGAGCATGTACACAGGAATGTAGCCAAGCATCGTTGCTGGGTGGTGTACTTCGTCGTAGCCAGCTGGTGTGGTCGCCGCAGGACATGACACATGACAACACAACAGGACAGGGACAGTTTGAGGCAGGGGGGAGGGGAGGGGAGGGGAGGGGGTGGGGGGAGGACTTTGAGTAGGATTTCCTCTGGCTCCAGGACAAGCCAAAACGAGGACAAGGGTGACGCTCTCTACTACTCTGCGGCAAGAAAAAGAAGTAGGAAAAAAAGAAAAGAAAAAAATACACACACACAACTCCGGGACTATCGATCTCGTTTAATCACCCCCAAAGATGTAACACCGTGTCCCCCATCGATCGGCTCCCCCTCCCGCGTCTGGGACAATCCCAAATTCCATTAGTCTCTGTGTGTGTGTGCGAGAGAGAGAGAGGAGGGGGGTAACGGGTAAAACCAGGCACCGCTGCCCGCCGCAGCAGCAGCAGCAGAAGCGTTGGAGGACATCGACTAAAGGACGTATAAGGGAGCAGGCAGTATAGGGGGGTGGAAGCGAAGCGACCGATGACAAATGGTGACACACGACCTCGCGGTCCGCGCTCCTGGCTGCACGTGCCCCGAGTTACACAAGGGCCAGTGGCGGCTTGGGCTGGGATGAGGATGCTCTGTGTGTGTGTGTGTGTGGTGGGGTGTGTGTGTGTGTGTGTGTGTGTGTGTGTGTGTGTGCGTGTCGGGGGGTGGATGGGTGGGATGCAAGGGAGGGGGGGGGGGGGCACAGCAGGGAAAGGCACCAAGCAGATTAGTAACGATCAGCGGCGACACTGGGTCCCGACGATCAATGGACAGTGCCCGGCGTCCACCGTCCAGCCGCTACCGTCGTGCACGTGCTGGGTGCGTGCGAGAGGGGTGTGGGACCGCAAGGGACGCCGGCTGCTGATGGGTCGGTTCGTGACGTTACGCTTCTCCTACTCTGCCTCTTTCCCTGTCTTGCCCTCGGATGACCCTGTGAGGTCCAGTAGCTAGATCTGTCTTGGCGCAGCTACCTCTTCAACAAAGCGAGGTATGGTTTGGGCAGTTTGTTTGTTCACAACGGCTGTTAACTCTGATGCATTACTACTTTTGTGTGTTAGATTGGTCGATTTAACCGTTTGACCTGCTCCCCCCCCCCCCCCCCCCCCCGCCCCAACCCCCTCCATCCCCCACCTCTTTTTAGAATCCTTGTTCTACTTGTTGTTATTCAGTTTGTTGTTATTCAGTTGGAGTAAATCGAGTCCATGGAAATGCGGGTCCACCACTGTTGTCTGTTCCGCACTCGTTCACACACACACACACACACACACACACACACACACACACACACACACACAGCAAGCACACCACGCACACGCACACACACAAACACACACACACACACGAGCCACGCACGACACGCACAGCACACAAACACACACCACACACACACACACACACACACACACACACACACACACACACACACACACACACACACACACACACACACACACACACTCCTCTCTGTGATCATTTTCATGTGTCACTGGGCTTAATATTACTTACCCGTTCAGTGTTTCAGCCAACTTGTCCCCCACCCCCCCCCCCCTACCCCCTGCACACACACACACACACACACACACACACACACACACACACACACACACACACACACACACACACATACCTTTCCATGGACGGACAGCACGACCCCTCTACCGTCTACGTACCCCGGGTGCACAAACCCTTTTACCCCCCACCACATAAACAAGATGCCGTTGTGGCGCCTGTGGTGGCGGCAACAGCAGCAGCAACAGGGGCAGGCCATGTGGCGCCGCCACGGGGCCCACCTCGGGCTGTTGCCGCCGCACGTTATTAGATCACGGCCGTAACATCATCATCATCATCATCCGCACACGACAGCACCGTTAGCGCCACAGTCGGGACGGCCGCGGGGCTGGCTGCTGCTGCTGCTGCGGCTGCTGCTGCAGCAAGCGATGGCAGCTCGTGGGAGGAGGCAATCCAGGCGGAAGGGGCTGAGCGGGGAGAGACACTGAATGGATCCCGACAGCAAAAGGTTGAGGGTTCGAGCCTCGTTTCGCGTAGTGACCTGTATCTTTCCCTCCCCTGCAAGTGATGGCAGCTCGTGGGAGGAGGCGATCCAGGCGGAAGGAGCTGAGCGGGCAGAGACACTGAATTGGGCCCCAGACAGCGAAAGTCTGAGGGTTCGAGTCTCATTTCGGGTAGTGACTTGTATCTTTCTCTCCCCTTACAAGATTGTCCCAAATCTGTCATTAAGCCCCACATCACCATCATCATCCCTTACAAGCGACGGCAGCTCGTGGGAGGAGGCTACCTAGGCGGCAGGGGCCGACGCTGTATGGGCCCCGACAGCGAGAGGTTGAGGGTTCGAGTCTCGGTTCGGGTAGTGATCTTCTGTGTTTCTCTCTCTCGCTTTCCTCGTCCCAACCACCCTGTCGGGAGGATGAGCGATTTGGTGGGTTTCATTCTACCCTGCATTATTTTTTTACTTTCATGTCTGATGACAGTTGCCGTAGGCGACTCGGGTCTTTGTGACTGGTAGACTGACTGATTGACTGACTGACTGACTGAATGTCCAGCCGACGACACGTTTCTGCCCCGTTCTTGCTGCTTGGGCAAACTGTTCCTCAGACCATCAAGTACAATGTGGTATTCCGCGTATCACCACAGCGAGATCAAAGGAGTCTCCAAACTGTATACCTCGTTGTATGCCCTGTTTCCCCCAGTTTTTCTCAACAGTCAAAACCCATCCTGTATCACAGCTAGAAAACAACAGCTCGGCTCTATCGCATCGTGCCCGCTGCACAGCCAAGAGAGAGAGAGAGAGGGGAGAGAGAGAGAGAAAGAAAGAAGAAGAAAAAAAAGGGGTAAAAAAGGAGGGGAAAAACACCACAGAAAAAGAAGACAAAAGACCCACGCACGCTCACACAAAAAGACAAATGTCACTGCGCCCGTCAAGGGACAAACTATTTGCCTCATCTTCCTTCCTCTAATTCATCAAACGGGGAAAGGGATGAGGAGGGAGAGGAAGGAGGAGACTGACGGAGGAAGGACTGTGAGGAAGGAGACGGAGGCGGCTCCGCGGGGCCATTTGGCTGGGAGGACGGTGGGAAGAGGAGGGGGAGGGGGGGAGAGCAGGGCAGGGGGGCAGTCTCGGAAGACAGGGAGAGCTCGTGTGACAGCAGCTGAATGCACGTCCAGGCCCCCCCCCACCCCGCCCCCCTTTAAAAACCGCCGCCAAGACGCCGCTGGGGACCCGGCCACAAATTGACACTGTCAGGCCAGCCGTGGCCTCGCCTCTCGCCAGGCCCCCCTCTCGCGGGCAGGAGGGCCACGTCACGATCGTTCGGGAAGGCGGGATGGATGCTCTGACACCTCCCGAATTCGCCGCCGCCTCCGGGGACCCGGCGGGACAGGCCGAGCGGAGCCCGGCTTGTCTCCCCCTTTATTGGCCCGTTTGTAAGCGTGTCGTCGCGGGAAGCCGGGGCCCGGCGGCTCGCCCCTCCATCGATTAGAGCCTGTTGGTAGGTGTGTCGCCAGGGGGCTAGCCCTTGTCCCGGCAAGACCCATTGTAATCCGGGAGCCGGTGGCATCGATCGGGTGGCGGCGGTGCTGGTGTTGGTAGGGAGGTAGGTAGCTGTGCGTGACTAGGGGGACGGAGGTTGACACGCTCCTGCTGCGACGGTTCGGTTCTGGGGCGGGAGAGGTGTAAGGGCAAGGAAGGCGTGGGAGAGAAGGTGGACAGGCGGAGACAGCCATGGACCTATATGTATAGGTCCATGGGGGGAGCTAGACGTCGGGGTTCCAGGCGAGATCAAAAGATCCAGAGATCTTAGAGGAGGGAGGTGGAGCTGGACCCTCAACTTAGCCCAGAAGAGATCATGAGTAGGGAGGTGGAGCTGGGCTAAGAAAGTTGGACTTCCTTTGCTTGAGTTGTCCAAGTTGTTCGTCAACAGCAGTGCAACGGACATTGTCTTTGTGACTCTGGCCAAGCACAGCAGTTGAAACAGCAATTGCGCAGTGCACAAGTCGCACTGCCCTAACACTTCCATTGTTCTGGCGGCGGTCCACGGTCTCTCCTGTCTTTTTCGGGCGGTTTCCGCGGTCGAGCCTTCATTCTGTCGTCCCCTTCCCACTCTGTCCCCGTCCCTAATAGGCCATCTCGCCTCCGTGGACGTAAAGCACCAAGAAAGAAAAAAGGGAGCTAGACGTTCATAGTTCAGGAGCTGTGGGAGAGTCGAGGTGGCCGACCGTCCTAACGAGCGTCTTTTTTTTCCCCCGTGGACGTAACTGAAGCAATACTAAACCATGCTCACGCACTGGTCTCAGCTTGTCCCTAACATGTCAACCGACATCAGAGGACATTAAGCAACACAACAACAGCAGCAGCAGCTAGACGTCAGAGCTCAGGAGCTGTGTGAAAGTCGAGGTGGCCGTCCTGGGCTCCCGCCCCTACTAAACCTACGGTTTCTGTGGACGTAAAGCAACACTTCAACAACAACAACAACAGCAGCTAGACGCATCAGCAGCTGGACGACGAAGGCGGCAGGACGTGATGCGCTCATCAAGCTCACGACGCCGTGGAGCTTGAGCGGCGTGAGACTCCTGGAGCACACGTTTACGTGCATCAAGCTACTTTCCTTACAACGCCTCCGGCACTCCCCCCACTGTGCTCCCTGCACTCCCCCCAACCCCAACCCCCGCTGCATCCTGCTTTCTTTGCATACGATCCCCGCACTCCCAGCTCACTACACTCCCTATTCCCTGCTCACCCGGGACCCGCAGAGGTCAGGAGCTGAGTGAAAGTCGAGGTGGACGTCCCGGGCTCCCCGTCCCTAACAGTCCTTGTGGTTTCTGCGGACGTAAAGCAACACTGAACTTGATTGCACCCCGCTCACTGAACTCCCTACTCCCTGGACTCCCAGCTCACTGAACTCACTACTCCCTGGACTCCCTACTCCCTGGACTCCCAGCTCACTGAACTCACTACTCCCTGGACTCCCAGCTCACTGAACTCCCTACACCCTGTGCTGTCCGCCCACTGAATTCCCGACACAAACCGCTCAAAGTACTCCCCACCCAATACTCTCCTTACTTCCTGCTCAGTGCACTCCCTACTCTCCGCACCATGCAGCTCCAGTCCCTGACTGATCTTGCACTCCCTGCTCTGTATTTCACTCCCTGCTCTGTTTTGCAATCCTCCCTATTCTGTCTTGCACTCCCTTTTCCCTGTGCACTCCTTTCTCTGTCTTGCACTCCCATCTCTATAACTGCACTCCCTGTTCTACCTTGCACTCCCTACTCTCCCTTGCACTCCCTGCTCCCTGAACATTCCCTGCTCTATCTTGCACTCCCTGCTCTACCTTGCACTCCCTGCACATTCCCTGCTCTATCTTGCACTCCTTTCTCTGTCTTGCACTCTTCCTTCTCTATAATGCACTCCATGCTGTCTTACACTCCCTGTACACTCCTTGCTCTATCTTGCGCTCCCTTCTCTACAATGCACTCCCTGCTGTGTCTTGCACTCCTTGCTCTGCCTTGCACTCCCTGCTCCCTGTACACTCCCTGCCTTGCACTCCCTGCTCCCTGTACACTCCCTGCCTTGCACGGATGCTAAGTGCCCGTCTTCCCTTGGGGGATCTTCGCAACGGACGCGATGTTTTGGAGCCTCGAGGTCGTTACAACCGATCGGCTAATCGGGCAGACAGTTAGACAGTGGCATCTAAATTCATCACGTGCGTGAATGGACACTGTCAACAAGTAAGTAAAGACGTCCACAGACTGACTGCCGAAAAACAAACAAACAAAAAAACTAACTTTCCAGCCCTGCCCTCTCACTAGGCAACTCATACGCCAGTTTCTTCACTGCCCGGAACCGGAATCGTCTACGGGTGTCCGCAACTCGCCCGCCCGTCCAACAAGATGCCGTCAAGAACCGACAACGGCTTCCAAGCTGCTGGGTGGAGAAGCTACACCACAGACAAACAACTGGGCGGTGTCTCCCAGCGCACGAGCACCACGGGCCGTCCAGTGGACGGAAATTGACCATTTTCCTACAGCACCAGCCTCCCAGCCGCGCAAAACCGGTCAGGCGGATGACGAGGTGCTAAACTGACCTCTCGGTCCCGTGTCCGGTGTCCCCTGAGTGTGCCGGCCTTGTTTGGCCAAGGGGTGGCCCCGACCTACGTCACTGGGGTCGGGTGACGTGCGGGGCAGTGGCACGTGCGACTTGGCCACAGGACTGACTTGATTCAGTGACAGTGCGGCGGGCGCGCGAGGAAGAGGGGCCGGCTCTCGTCTCTCGACCCGTCGTTCCTGTTTTCGTTTGAAGAGACCGTGATCCTCGCGAGTCACCGAGGAAAACAATCGTCAGGTGTCGAGTCCCCGTCGCTGCTGCCTCGACTGATGGCCAACAACAATTCTCCCGCCATTCCGCCAGGCACAGTCCACCATTCTGCCGTCTTGGGTTAAACAAAACTGAGTGCCTGGCGGAACAAAACAACAACAACAATTCTCGCCGGAACGTCACAGTTGGGGTCCACGCATGAACACTGTCTGGCGACTTTAATTCCTCCCTAGCTAACAACGAGTGATCACCTGAAACGGCGAAAAGGGGAAACGGCGGTGAGCCGCTCCACAGAAGCGACAGAGACATGCAGACCACAGAGATGCCATCACAGAGACATGCAACCATAGAGATGCCATCCTGTACAGAGACAAGCGCACAGAGACATGCAGACCACAGAGATGCCATCACAGAGACATGCAACCATAGAGATGCCGTCCTGTACAGAGACAAGCGCACAGAGACATGCAGACCACAGGGATGCCATCCTGTACTGACAGAAGCGCACACAGACATGCTGACCATAGAAATGCCATCATTATAGAGACAAGCGCACAGAGACATGCAGACCATAGAGATGCCATCCTGTACAGAGAGAGACAAGCGCACAGACATGCAGACCATAGAGATGCCATCATTCTATACAGAAACAAGCGCACAGAGACCTGCAGACCATAGAGATGCCACCATTCTATAGAGAGACATGCGTACAGAGACGTGCAGACCATAGAGATGCCATCATTGTATAGAGAGACAAGCGCACAGAGACATGCAGACCATAGCGATGCCATCATTCTATACAGAAACAAGCGCACAGAGACCTGCAGACCATAGAGATGCCATCATTCTATAGAGAGACGAGATGCCATCCTGTACAGAGACAAGCGCACAGACATGCAGACTATAGAGATGCCATCTTTCTAAAGTAAGTAAGTAAGTTGGTGTTTTATGCCTAGTCAACCGGTACGGTTATATCAGGGCGATATCATTCTAAAGAGAGGCAAGCTCACAGACATACAGACCGTAGAGATGCCATCATTCTACAGACAGCAAAGCGCACAGAGACAGTACCCTAAAGCCGCCAGTCTCTAATCATAGAGTTGCCATCATTCTGTACAGAGACAAGGGCACGCAGAAATGCATACCACATAGATGCCATCAACCCGTACACTGTACAGAGACAAGCGCACAGAGACCTGCAGATCATAGAGATGCCATCAACCCGTACAGAGACAAGCGCACACAGACATGCAGACCACAGAGATGTCATCATTCAGTACAGAGACATGGGCACACAAACATGCAGATCATAGAGATGCCATCAACCCGTACAGAGACAAGCGCACACAGACATGCAAACCATAGAGATGTCATCAACCCGTACAGAGACAAGCGCACACAGACATGCAGACCATAGAGATGCCATCAACCCGTACAGAGACAAGGGCACACAGACATGCAGACCTTTTAAGAGACGGGGCCAAAAATCAACCTTCGTACAGAGACAAGGGCACACAGACATGCAGACCATTAGAGAGCCAAAATCAACCCGTACAGAGACAAGGGCACACAGACATGCAGACCTTTTAAGAGACGGGGCACACAGACATGCAGACCATTCTGTACAGAGACAAGGGCACACAGACATGCAGACCATTCTGTACAGAGACAAGGGCAACAGACA
>JABMCL010000034.1:867500-895000 GCA_018857735.1 Alviniconcha marisindica | reverse complement strand
CGTGCCCACCCACCCATCCGCTTCTTCAGACAGAATCAGCGAGGTGTGGTTGTGGGTATACTAGTTTATGTGTCAATATGCAATTGTTCTCTCTCTCTCTCTCTCCCCCCCCTCCCTCCCTCCCTCTCTCTCTCTCTCTCTCTCTTGCGGGGTGGGGGAGTGTGTGTGTGTGTGTGTGGGGGGGGGGGGGTTTCGTGTTGCGTAGGTTCATATGCGTGCTTAGAACGTCTATACTTAAGTCTAGAATTAATTAAGTTACAGCATACCGGTACTCATAAAAACTAAGTTTACTACATTTCTCTCTCTCTCTCTCTCTCTCTCTCTCTTAAAAGAAGAGAATGATGGATAGGTGGGTGCATGGATGATTGGGAAAATGTCCACTTCCGCACGCACGCACACACCGCGCGCACGCGCGTGCGCGCGCGCACACACACACACACACACCACACACACACACACACACACACACACACACACACACACCACACACACACACACACACAAATGATACCCGCATGAAGAGCCGAGATCTGCGCTCAGAGCCTCGCGGTGGTGCATTCGTCGAAAGATGGACCACTGTCACGTCACCACACCACTTACAATACCTTGCCATAGTACTACACCATCACGACACCGGCGATTAGCTCTTCTCTTTTCGAAGCGCCTGCGCGTGGGATCTTTAACGTGCGTAAGGCTCTCAGCGCCTGCTGTCCGCACGGAGGCGAGATAGGCACCATTCATTAGCAAACGTGTGGCGGCGAGTCCGTAATGAGTCCAGTCAACCGCACTGGGTCACCTCAGGGCATCGGATTAAAGGACGGTTCGTGTCGTTTCTTCCACTTGTCTCTTACGTGTCAGCCCGACATCTGAGGACATTAAGCCCCATTCCCATTGTTTTTTTCCCTCTGGGGGAAGCCCTGCACATTCATCATCTTGATTGTTCTGCTGCTACTACGTGTTATCCGTGTGTTTTCATGACACCGGCGGTGTTAACGTCCTTTCAATGTTGCCCTTGTTACGTGAGCATAATGATAATAAGGCTAGGACTGAACGTGTCGAACTCTCTGAACTTCGAGAACATCATCTCTGGTAATTAAGTAAGTTAACTAAGTAACTATGGTGCTTTAACGTCAACAGAAACCACAAGTCTTATTCAGGGTCGGACAGTCCCTCTGTTATCAGGCTATGTAAAGCAAACATGTTACTTTACGTCCACACAAGTGAGACGGCTTATTAGGGACGGGGATTATCTTTTTTTTTCAAGAATCGCCATAATATATATCCGCCATGGTTGACTGGATGTTAAAAAAAAAACAATTACCTATCTGTTTAGCGGACCACACCGTCACTACCTATACCACGCCCCACCAAAGCACAGATCGCCAGGAAGGGGGTGGGGGTGTGGGGGTGTGTGTGGGGGGTGGGGGGGTGGGGGGGTGGGGCTAGTATATAATTATGATCATAATAGCAAACTGAAGGGGAGGCTTTGATAATAGCAAAGATTTTCCCCTTCGGAAAGACCGCTCTGTGGGTTTAACTTTAAGCAAAGACTTAGATAAATTATGTACGCCAATGGCGGGAAGCGTGGGGTGAAAAAGAGTCTTTGGTAACAGCGAGTGCCACAGAGAGGACGAAGCAGGCAGGGGCCAGCCCCGCCACGGCAGAGGAGAAAGGAGGAGGAGGGGGAAGGGTGGCTATAGCGAAGAGGGGCTGGAGAGTTTATATCATCAATGCAGGTACTGGCGCGGGCAGCGCATGGCAACAGCTGACCCAACACACGCCCTGTCAATCAGTCTTCGCCCTTCCTGCTGCTGCTGCTGCATGTACACTACTTCCTGCCTGACCCTGCCCCCCCCCCCCCCTCTTTCTTCCTGCAGAAAGGGAGGGGAGGGGAGGTCGACCCAAGCAGGGCTGCCATGCGTTGTTCGTGGACACAGTGGCCAGACCACAGCGTTTACAGAAAACTGTTTCTGTCCGCTCTATGGCCAGACAGCAGGAAATGGCCGAGCTAAATAACCCGTATAATTATGCACTATATCACTGTGACTATATGATAACCATACATAATAACCGAGCTATGTAATCCTTATAATTATGCACTATATGACTGCGACCATATGATGAGCTGTACCTAATAACCGAGCTAAATAATCCCTATAAATTATGCGCTGTATGACTGTGAAATATTTCAATATTTGTTTTGAATATAGTATGACTGTGACCATAATGATGAGCTATACATAATACAATCACAATATTATTTACTACATAATCCATATAATTATGCGCCGTATGACTGTGAGCAGATGAGGAGCTCTGCCTAATACAATCACCATATGATTCACTATATAATCTCTATATGTGGCATGGCCCACAGCGACCACATAGTCCTGGAGCTGTGTGAGAGTCGAGGTGGCCGTCCTGAGCTGTCCGTCCTAACAAGCCTTCTGGTTTCCGTGGACGTAAAGCTATACTGAACCGTGCTTCGGTATTGGTCACAGTTTGTCCCTAATATGTCAACTAACATCTGAGGACATTAAGCAACACTACCTACCTACCTATGGCCCACAGCGTCACCTCTAGAATAGCGGCATATAAAGAAGTTAGGATGGGACAACTGAACCACACATCCACAGTTACTCCACACCAGGTTCGAACAGAGGTCACCAAAACGCAAGGAAAAAGCTGGATCACGGCTCAGCTCACGACGTGACGCAGTCTACCAGCAAACACAACCAAGCCAAGCATGCAACAACAAATACATAAAACTAAAACAAAGCTACTGCAGACGGAATTCAGAGTCGTGCCCTTCCGCCCTCACCGCCACGAAACCACAAAAGAAAGAAAAAAGGAAAAGCACACACACGCACGCACGCACGCACACACACACACACACACACACACACACAACCACCACCACCACCCAAAAAATATCTGCCCGTGCCAGAACCACCACAACCACCACCAAAAAGTACTCGAGCAGAAGAAACAAAACTATACCCAACAAAACAAAAACAAAAAAACAAGGAAAGGAGAGAAAGAGGGTGGTGGGGGAGCGAGCGAGGGAGGGGGAGAGGGGGGGGGGGAGAGAGAGAGAGAGAGAGAGAGAGAGAGAGAGAGAGAGAGAGAGAGAGAGAGAGACGGGGGGAGGGTGGAGAGCGAGAGACAGACGGAGACAGAGGGAGAGAGGAGACAGAGACAGAGAAAGACAGAGAGCGAGATTCTGAGAGCGAAAGAGAGGAGGGGAAGAGAGAGAGAGACTATTCCTCCTGTCCCCACTGCCGCCTGTCCAGGCCCTGGTGCTGCACGTCCTCCGATGGACCGCCGTCTCGATGTCCCCCGGTTGTCCCCCGGTCTCCCGCTAATGAAGTCCTGAGAGAGGGCAAGACTTCCTGAACCTACACCTCCCACAGCTGCCTGCCCGGCCCCAAGCCTGTCTGCCTGCCTGCCTGCCTGCCCGACAACTTGCTCTTTTTTGTCCCCTCTCGAGTCCTTTCCGTAGTCCTCTTTTTCTTTTCTTTCCCCTCGCTCTTTTCAGTCTGACACGCTTTTTCTTCTTTTCTCCCCCCCCCCCCCCCCCCCCCCCCAACCCCTCTTAGAGCTTACTTCGCTCTTTCCTTGGCAGTGACCTGACGGGTATCGGTTTTAAATGTAGGACTTCCTGTCGTGTGCTCCAAGACAAATCCGCGACATCTGCTTCCAGCGGCCCTTCCCACAGTCCCTGTTTGGTTTTCAAAGTTCGCAGTACACACGACGGCTCTCCAGGGTACGGCGAGGGCGACAGGGTTTCAGGGACTCTGGCGGCGTCTTCTGTCCCTGGTAGTTTAGTCGTCCATCTGTTTTTTGTCTTCTGTTTTTCGGGGTTGGGGGGTGGAGGTGCGGGTGCAGCGAGGTTGGTCGGATGGAATCGGCCCGAAAGAAAAAAAGGTTGATCGTTTATCCTTTCCCTAGTCCGGCAAATCTCTCTCTCTCTCTCTCTCTCTCTCTCTCTCTCTCTCTCTCTCTCTCTCTCTCTCTCTCCACATATTTACACACACACACACACTGGCCCTGACAGAACAGTCATGGATGACTGGGCGTTAAAAAACATACATTTATCACACACACACACACACACACACACACTGATTTTAAAACCACCACCACCACCACACACACCAAATCCAAACTTGCAGCAAGCCTGACGGCCGAACCAGACTTCACACCGACCAGTCAACCCTGGTAAACAGCCCACCCACCCCACCGCAAACTGAAACATCGCGGCCTGAGAACCCGATCGCACCCTCGGCCCGGGAAACCACAACAACGGTATCGCACCTTCCAACGGGCCGTGGTAAAGCCCCCGCCAGACCCCGAGCGACAAAACCGAGGCCAAAGGCTTTCAAGTTCCAATCCAGACTTCAGTTCCAATCAAGGACAGGCAGGGCCGCGACTTGCCAGACCCCCCCCCCCCCTCCTACTCCTAGTGTCCACTTCCCTAACTGGCCACTCACCCCGCCGCCCCCCCCCCTCCCCCCCAACCTCACGGAACTGAAGTTCAAAGTCGAGCGGTCATCGGGCAGGTGGGCACTGTGCCAGGTACTCTCTACTGGGGGTGCCCGGTGAAAAGGAGTCCCGAGACTGGACTTCACGTCAGCCAAGGGAGAGGCAGGCAGGTTCTGGAGAAGTTCGCAGCGTGGCCAAGTGGTCAAAAGCGCCGTCAGCTGGCTTGGCCCACACTGACCAGCCCCAAGCCTCGCTTTCCGGCACCCTTCCTCCAAACTCTGCCGTAACAAGACTACAGAACTGGCCCAAAGGGCACTGAATATCAAGCTTAAAGAACTGACCAAACAGGCACTGAATAAAACAGGCACTGAATACCCAGTCAAAAGAACAGGCCAAAAAGGCACTGAATATCAAGTGTAATCAACAGGCCCAAAGCTAGGGCACTGAATAGCCAGTCTAGAGAACAGGCCCAAAGGGCGCTGAATATCAAGTCTAGAGAACAGGCCCAAAGGGCGCTGAATATCAGGTCTAGAGAACAGGCCCAAAGGGCGCTGAATATCAAGTCTAGAGAACAGGCCCAAAGGGCACTGAATATCAAGTTTAAAGAACAGGCCGAAAGGACACAGCCTCGATTTTATCGTTGTTCTTCCTGGGTTTTTTAAGTTGATTTTGAAAAATCAACAGCATGAGAAAAAAAATCCTTCATCACTTTGGTGTACCGCTTCGCGGGAAGCAGAATGGATAGCACGCGAAACTAACCTGGAGAAGAAGCTCCTGCCGTAAAATAATGTACAAGCCGGAGTACGCGGGCGCTGCAGTGTCCAGCGTAATGCGGCGATGATGGCGCTTACATCACCCCCGTTCTTCTATCACCACTGAGACGAGAGGGTGGCTGGCAAAAAGGAGGGGGCCGTGGGGCTGGGGGGGGGGGGGGGGGACCTGTTGAACGGTCTACACCGTAAACACGTACAGCACACCAAGGGCATGCAGCTGTACGTAAGTACTACCTGCCCGCTGCACCCTGGCGGTAGGACACTACAGGGTCAGGCTGAAAATACTCTATTGCGGTTCAGTGTAGAGTCTCTGGGTTTGTGTCATCCAAGCACGATGACTAAAGACTCGCTTTTGTTTTGTTTTGTTTCAGTGTTGTTGCTTTACGTCCACACTGAGAAACCATCAGGCTCAGCTATTCGGGACGGGGAGCCCAGGACGACCACCTCCACTTTAAGTTCACACACAGCTCTTGACCTCTAGAGAGACTCGCTTGAAGACTAGACTATCCGTGCGGCGGGATACTGATGGATCTGTGCAGAGACAAAAGCAATCGCAGCAACTGGACAAAAGAAAGAAAGGAAAAAATCCATTCCTCAAGCACGCCCAGCGGTTACAGTTAAAAACGCTGCCCTTTTTCGTGTTTTGGGGAAACTCTTGCAGCTAGTCTGTCGGCCTTTGTGGCAGAGAGAGAGAGAGAGAGAGAGAAACAGAGAGATGCCACACAACAGGATCCAAAAGGGACAAGAACACGCAGTTCAAACTAGGCACCTTATTCCTAGCACTGGAATGAGAACTGGCCTGAAATGAATGGGGAGCCAAATGAATCCGGGAAAGAATCTTCTGCGACAAAATTGTGTGCAGAAACTAATGGCACTGCTGACCAGTAAAACCAGTATGGGACCGGAATTTGGAAGAAAGCGGCGCGAGGGGGACGGGAGGTATGAACTGGGCAGGGACGGGCGGGGTGGGGGGGGTGGGGGGGGGGGGCACGGGGAGGGGGGACTAGAGTTAACGAGCAAACTGGACCAAACAGGAGAAAATCCTCGCCCAAATTGCCGCCGGACGCCAGAGATTATCGGGTAGACAAGAAGACAGCTGGCCGGCCCGTCTTTCCAGATGTGTTTACCTGCGAGGAGATAAGCAACAGGGGACTCGGTGGAAGAGGAGGGGGCGGGGAGGGGAGGGGGGGGTCCTCCAGGGCCTGCCCTTACGTCACTTCCTTACGCCCGCCCCGCAGGGACTTTCTGCCCACTCGACCCGAGACAAGCGGCTGCACTGAGCACTGCTTTGGCCGACTCTCTGCTGCTGGGCTGTGAAATTGGTTTTATGGTCCACGACTTTGGAGTGCAGAGCCTGGGCGGGTCCTGTGCGCACTCCACGCCTCCTCGCTTTTCCATGTCGTAAACCGACGCTTGGGAATCTGGGTCCTGTGGACATTGGCGGCATGGACCACTGGCACCTGGGGGCCGAGAGGGTTGGAGGCGGGGGGCAGGGGCGGCTGCTAACTTGGCATCTGGATAGTGTATTACTCGGTTCAGAGACATTTTGCTGTTGTCCCTAATATGTCAGTCTGACATCTGAAGACATTAAGCCCCACATCATCACCAATATTTTTATTTAACTTTTCGAGTCCAGGAGCGATCTGAAGAGGGAGACGGAGCTGGGCTCTCATAGTGAGCTGGACTGTCTTCTGCTTCAGGTTCAAACAGCTGTTTTTTTGGACTTGGTCTTTGTGAATCTGATCCGTACAAATGTACACTTCATCCTTTGTCCCACCAGAGTTCAGGAGCTGTGTGAAAGTCGAGGTAGCCGTCCTGGGCTTTCCGTCCTAATGAGCCTTACGGTTTCTGTGGACGTAAAGCACTGACTGAACCACGCTTCGGCATTGGTCAGTTTGTCCCTAATATGTCTACCGACATCCGAGGACATGAAGCTCTATATCATCATCATCTTGTCCCATGTCAGATCAGCTGAGAGTGGTATCCAGGCGCCGGGAAAAGCCTATACGGGCTCCGCCCTGTCTCTCAGAAGTACAACACGTAACAGTATCAGAGTAAATGCAAATGATGACCGTCTGCGGCGACACTCCTGTTCGCGGACATTGTCTGATGGTGACGTTGTTCCTCCACAGTGAACGAGACATTAAAATGGCCCACAACGCTGCCCTTCTTCGTGCAGGCGTCGTTCTGGCGGTAATAGTGACAGCTGATGATGATGATGATGTGGAGCTTAATGTATCGGATGTCGGTTGACATATTACAGACAAACTGTGTCCAATGCCGAAGCATGGTTCAATGTTGCTTTACGTCCACAGAAACCGTAAGGCTCATTAAGACGGAAAGCCCAGGACGGCCACCTCGACTTTCACACAGCTCCTGAACTCTGTAGTGACAGTGTATAGCCTTACGGGTATAGTCCTCCCCACCCCCACCCCCTTCCCCCCACCCCACCTCCAGGGACCTCGGTCCCCGCCAGATGGTTGACTGGGCGTTAAAAACCAATTATATAGCTACATCTCGGGAGACAACTCGGCGTTAAACAAGTCTAACGGGAAAAAAACTGCATATGTAAAAACTAAAAACGATGGGACTGGGTACAGTAGTGTAGTACCAATGGAAGAAGAAGAAAATGAAGAGCGGCGAAGGGGCTGCTGCACCGGCTCTGCTGCCGACTGGTGCCGTGCATGAACACCCCCCAGTGAACAGGGAGAAAGGCTCTCGGAGCCAGACTCCGGCATCATAAAGTGTGATTGGCCCCTACCAGGGCTCCCCATATGCCCTCCCACAATGGACCGACGAGACACGAGACGTCAGCACAGGCCCATGACACAGACGTCTTTCGGACTTGGAGGAAACGTTACAACTTACAATGATCATTAATTTTCATTCAACAAAATTACTGTAAAAAGCGTTCGATCGGCCTTGAAATGACAGAGCTCAGGAGCTGTGTGAAAAGTCGAAGTGGCCGTCCTGGGCTCCCCGTCCCTAATAAGCCTGATGGCAGACAAGAGCTCGGAGGCCCGTTATGTAACCGAGTGTACTGTATGTGTTTCGGACTATGACCCTTTAACCTTTCTTTCCTGTCCTTTCTCTTTTGTGATTGGGTAGGAGTGTTATGGCCCCAATTATCTAAAAGTGTTAAAACTTGTGCACTGGGCCAGCCACGTCCATAGTTCAGGAGCTGTGTGAGAGTCGAGGTGGCCGTCCTAACGAGCCTTCTGGTTTCCGTGGACGTAAAGAATTATTGAACCGTGCTTCGGCATTGGTCACAACTTGTCCCTAATATGTCAACTGACATCTGAGGACATTAAGCAACACTTCACCATCACCACCAGCCACGTCCTCTTTCCCCCCGTGTCCCTGCAGTAGCAGGTCATCAGTAATAGTTCGAGCTGCTGCCTATGCATCTGATTCAGGGGAGAGCCTACACAGTTTCCAGGTTGGTGCAAATAAAAGTTATGTTATAGCAACCTCTGACTTGTGACTCTTCATTCATGCTTCCAACCTGCTTCCCTCACTCCCCACCCCGCTCGATCGGCCTTGAAATGACAGAGCTCAGGAGCTGTGTGAAACGTCGAGGTGGCCGTCCTGGGCTCCCCGTCCCTAATAAGCCTGGTGGTTTCTGTGGACGTAAAGCAACACTGAAACTTGAAAAGATCAGAAAGGGCCATCGTCAGTCAGACAAGAGCTCGGACTCAGCCTTAAAAAATGTGACAGCTACAACCTGAACAACACTACAAACTGGGACTAATCGGAAGTCCATGAAATGATGACCCACCGCACAAACAGCTAGTCAAAGTTAATTCTGTCTGCGAGGCATTCGCCTCATCCCCGTTGTTTGAATGTGGCTTTACGTCCGCAGAGACCATAAAAATAATACTATTAGGGACGGGGGAGCCGAGGACGTCCACCTCGACTTTCACACAGCTCCCCAGTTCAGTTCAATGTTGCTTTACGTCTACAGGGACCGTACGGACTATTAAGGACGGGGAGGTAGCTTAGAACGGTCCACCTCGACTTCCACACAGCTCCCCAGTTCAGTTCAATGTTGCTTTACGTCCACAGGGACCGTACGGACTATTAGGGACGGGGAGGGAGCCTAGGACGGTCCTCTCGACTTTCACACAGCTCCTGAGCTCTGGACCTCATCCCCAATGTGAGAGTGGCTTTGGTGTCTCAGGGAGGGGGCCGGGGAAGGAGGGGGGGGGGGGCAGTCAAATTGAACAATGTGTTCCACTCGCGTGCCTGTGACTGTGGAGACAAGCTGGGGACCCACTGTAGACATGACAAGGACGCAAGGAAGTTAAATCAGTGGCGGTGGAGGCGGGGTAAGAAGAGTAGATGTGCCAGTGTGCGGGTGGGGGATGGGGGGGAGTGAAAGACATGAAGGGGGCAGAGGTACTGCTAGTAGCAAATAGGGGGTGGGGGTCGGGGAGGGGGGGGGGGAAAGAGGGGGGAGGGCGGCGGGGTAGAGGGGCGTTGGGCGACAGAGCCTGGAAAGGGTCTGGGATGGTATCGTCTTACACCCCATTTCCTCCCGTCCCTGTGCTGCCACAACTTGTGGCTCTGGTCACGGCTCTTTCAGCGTTAAGACAGTGCGGAGCTGCTGAAACCCAGCCTGGAGAGCAGGAGACACGACAGATACACAGAGGCGGGGATACGGGGAACAGGAGGATGAAGACGGCGGCGAGAAGTGGGGCGGGGGGAAGGAGAGCTCGCTCTTCTGCCGTCTTCTCAGATGGAACTGTCCCAGGAAGGAAAATTCTCGAAAGAAATACATCGCAATGAGAAGTGAAAATTCTCGAAAGAACCACGTCACAATTAGAAGTGTCACAGTAATAATGTGTTTAGTTTGCAGCCGGCATACAGAAAATGAAATTAATGAGCTCTGTGTCAAGACGTCCCGGCATACTAGGCGCGTGGGCCGGCATGGGCGGGGAAGGCCCATGGGTGTATATATTATATGTGTGTGTGTGTGTGTGTGTTCTTGCGCGCGTGCGTGCGTGTGTGGGTGTTCTTGCGTGTGTGTGTGTGTGTGTGTGTGTGTGTGCGTGTGTGTGTGTGTGTGTGTGTGTGTGTGTGTTCTTGCGCGCGTGCGTGTGTGTGTGCTTGTGCACTTCTCTGGAACTGCCTGCACGGATGTCCCAGACTGAGAAATTCTCGCCGAGAACTGACGCAAGCAGCGATGTCACTGACAGGAAGTGTCACGGTCTGGCATGCGTCGATTCCCCGCGACAGCCCGCCACGAAAAAATATTGACATTTATCCCCTGTTTTTCTTTCATCTCAAGAGAAAATGGTGTCTGGTGAACCTGTGTCAGTGAGGAGATGCTTGAAAACCCAATGAAGCCACCGCCATTCAGTTCCGGGGACAGACCGCCGCGGCATCGCTATCAACCAACGCCTCAGTCCTTGGCCGGACCGAACCCGGCCACGCCGACCACACCGCCACATTTACACATAGTCTCAACGGTGGGAAAAAGTGAAAACAGATCGTCAACACTGCTTTGAATTGTCAATATTAGAACAGAGCAAATATTCCGTCACCAGACAACGAAAGCTGTTCGTCCAGGTCCTGTATGCTCGCATGCCACGATTATTGTCTAAAGGTTGACCCCTGGTCAAATTCTCGAAAGAAATACATCGCTATGAGAAGTGAAAATTCTCGAAAGAACCACGTCACAATTAGAAGTGTCACAGTAATAATGTGTTTAGTTTGCAGCCGGCATACAGAAAATGAAATTAATGAGCTCTGTGTCAAGACGTCCCGGCATACTAGGCGCGTGGGCCGGCATGGGCGGGGAAGGCCCACGGGTGTATATATTATATATGTGTGTGTGTGTGTGTGTGTGTGTGTAAAGTGTGTGTGTGTGTGTTCTGAGGCGCGTGCGTGCGTGTGTGTAATTTCAAGCGCGCGTGTGTGTGTGTGTGTGTGTGTGTTCTTGCGCGCGTGCGTGTGTGTGTGCTTGTGCACTTCTCTGGAACTGCCTGCACGGATGTCCCAGACTGAGAAATTCTCGCCGAGAACTGACGCAAGCAGCGATGTCACTGACAGGAAGTGTCACGGTCTGGCATGCGTCGATTCCCCGCGACAGCCCGCCACGAAAAAATATTGACATTTATCCCCTGTTTTTCTTTCATCTCAAGAGAAAATGGTGTCTGGTGAACCTGTGTCAGTGAGGAGATGCTTGAAAACCCAATGAAGCCACCGCCATTCAGTTCCGGGGACAGACCGCCGCGGCATCGCTATCAACCAACGCCTCAGTCCTTGGCCGGACCGAACCCGGCCACGCCGACCACACCGCCACATTTACACATAGTCTCAACGGTGGGAAAAAGTGAAAACAGATCGTCAACACTGCTTTGAATTGTCAATATTAGAACAGAGCAAATATTCCGTCACCAGACAACGAAAGCTGTTCGTCCAGGTCCTGTATGCTCGCATGCCACGATTATTGTCTAAAGGTTGACCCCTGGTCAAATTCTCGAAAGAAATACATCGCTATGAGAAGTGAAAATTCTCGAAAGAACCACGTCACAATTAGAAGTGTCACAGTAATAATGTGTTTAGTTTGCAGCCGGCATACAGAAAATGAAATTAATGAGCTCTGTGTCAAGACGTCCCGGCATACTAGGCGCGTGGGCCGGCATGGGCGGGGAAGGCCCACGGGTGTATATATTATATATGTGTGTGTGTGTGTGTGTGTGTGTGTGTGTGTGTGTGTGTGTTCTTGCGCGCGTGCGTGCGTGTGTGTGTGTTCTTGCGCGCGCGCGTGTGTGTGTGTGTGTGTGTGTGTTCTTGCGCGCGTGCGTGTGTGTGTGCTTGTGCACTTCTCTGGAACTGCCTGCACGGATGTCCCAGACTGAGAAATTCTCGCCGAGAACTGACGCAAGCAGCGATGTCACTGACAGGAAGTGTCACGGTCTGGCATGCGTCGATTCCCCGCGACAGCCCGCCACGAAAAAATATTGACATTTATCCCCTGTTTTTCTTTCATCTCAAGAGAAAATGGTGTCTGGTGAACCTGTGTCAGTGAGGAGATGCTTGAAAACCCAATGAAGCCACCGCCATTCAGTTCCGGGGACAGACCGCCGCGGCATCGCTATCAACCAACGCCTCAGTCCTTGGCCGGACCGAACCCGGCCACGCCGACCACACCGCCACACTTACCCATAGTCTCAACGGCGGGAAAAAGTGAAAACAGATCGTCAACACTGCTTTGAATTGTCAATATTAGAACAGAGCAAATATTCCGTCACCAGACAACGAAAGCTGTTCGTCCAGGTCCTGTATGCTCGCATGCCACGATTATTGTCTAAAGGTTGACCCCTGGGCTAAATATAACGCCCCCCCCCCCCCTCATTTTTTTTACATAAACGCATACCAAAAAGAAGAAAAATTAAAAAGAGAAAAAGGGACAATGAAAAATGTTAAGTGGTTTCAATGTTATCGGTGCAATGCATACGAAATTAATGTATTCCATTCGATTCGGCAGCGCCTGTCCCTAATCTTGCAGATTGACGGGGTCGGATTTGTTTCCTGCGTTCCAACACCGCCTTTACTTGCCGCATACACAGCGAATTCGTCCAGGTAATCAGTCTCTCACTGTCCAGTTTGCCGCACACAAGCACAAGTCCTGGTATGGTCTCTTACAGCACACTAATACTAGTCTTGGCATGGTCTCTTACTGCAGACAAGCGCTAGTCCTGGTATGGACTCTTACTGACAACAAATACTTGTCCTGGTATGGTCTCTTGCTGACAACAAATACTTGTCCTGGTATGGTCTGGCTGAACACAAACACATGTCCTGGTATGGCCTCTTGCTGACAACAAACACTTGTCCTGGTATGGTCTCCTGCTGAACACAAACACTAGTCCTGGTATGGACTTTGGACGACCACAAACGCTCATCCTGGTATGGTCTCTTGCTGAACACAAACACTAGTCCTGGTATGGTCTCTTGCTGACAACAAATACTTGTCCTGGCATGGTCTCCTGCTGAACACAAACACTAGTTCTGGTATGGACTTTGGACGACCACAAACGCTCGTCCTGGCATGGTCTCTTGCTAAACACAAATACTTGTCCTGGCATGGTCTCTAGCTGACCACAAACACTAGTCCTGGTATGGACTCTGGCTGACCACAAATACTTGTCCTGGTATGGTCTGGGTGAACACAAACACTTGTCCTGGTATGGTCTCTTGCTAAACACAAACACTTGTCCTGGCAGCTTTTCACTGCCCAGTTTACTATACACAAACACTTGTTCTGATAGGCACTCACTGTTTCAATTTGCCGCAAAAACAACAACAATAAACAAACAAACAACAAAAACACTTTAATCACAGTATTCACGGACACAAGTTGCCGCACACAAACGCTAGCCTGTCTCACATTTCTCCAATATGCCACACACACACACACAAACACTAGCAGCAGTGAAAGCCAACGTCACAAGCACGAGGCGTGCGTGTGTGTGTGTGTGTGTGTGTGTGTGTGTGTGTGTGTGTGCGCGTGTGTGTGCGTGCGTGTTTTGTTGTTGTTGTTCAGTTGGTGCGTGTGTGTGTGTGCGTGCATGCGTGTGTTTTGTTGTTGTTTGTTTGTTTTGTTTTTTGGGGGGGGGTTCGCGGGGGGAGGGGGAGGGGTCGTTTTTAATTATTTTTTTTACCGATAGTGACAGCTCCATCTCCAACACCGATATAATACGCAAAGCAAACACTTCCGCGAAAGAAAAAAAACACACACTAATAAACGGCGACTGTCAACTGCGCGCGCTTCAACTGGGTGGGCCATGGCGCCATCGGCTGGACCCTGCTGCGTCCACAATGTCCCACCGCCAGTGGCACACACGTCGGGTGTCAATTGCATTAATTCTCGTCACAACGCGGCTATACAAACGCATGTATTTCTGTCACAGACCCCCCCCCCCCCCCCGTACCACCAATCCTTTCCTACTACTAACGGCCAATGCCGAATGTCAAGTGTATTAATTCGGACGACTTGCCACCAAAGCGCAAGGGACGCTGGGGGAAGGGTGGGGGGAGAAGGGGATTTGGGGGGGGGGGGGGGTACTCAGGCACGTTTAGCGGGCGAGGACCGGGAGACAAGCGAGGGCCAAGATTGCACGAGACACCAGGGAGGGAGCGGCACGAGCCGCGCGCGCTGGGACCCGGGCGCCCAAAAAGGCAATTGCACAACTTATGAATCATAGATTGATTATCAGGACACCGGGACGCCCCGGCCCTGGAATAGCTGCCATTTCGCCATTTGACCGCACAGAGTCCGGCCAGTCGGTGATTGGGAGGGGCGGGCTTGAGGGGGGGGGGGGGGTAGGGGGACGGGGACGATTGAAGATTTGTTTGAGAATTGATTGGGGAAGGAGGAGGGTGGGAAGGGTGGGGACGGGGAGTGTTGTCCTCTGAGTAGAGACACGAAGATCGAAACTGAAGACCGTCACGGAGAGGAGGGCGACAAGGATGATGACTGTGCACAGCGGGGGGGGAGGGGGGGGGGTACTTGCGGATGATGTTACGGTGTTGGTAATGATAAGGATGGGGACGATACTGATGACGTTGACGATGATACGATGATGATAAGCATGCAAATGACATAAAGACTGGTCCTCAAGGCACTTCGTTGACACGCCAGCCAAGGATGTACGGGGACTGAAGGACTAGATCCAGGGAACAACCGGTCACCGCCTTTAAACTTGACAGTTACATATAACGCTATAGGCTTCTGCACAGAAAGGCCACCAGAACTTAAACGGGAGATCCGACAGTCGAGGTCAGGTACACACGTCCCTACGCAGATACTAGAGGCCCGGGACAAAGACTCCATGGGTGCTGAATGGGTCCGGTTGGGGTTGAGGGGGTAGGGCGGGCGTTGTCACTGCTTTTAGTTAGAGACCACGCTACAGGCTTTGGCACAGAAAGGACAACAAAACCTGAGATCCTACAGACACGGTCAGGTACCCACGTCCCGCAGAGAGAATACTGGAGACCCGCGACAGAGAGCAGGGGTGGTGGAAAAGGAAGACTGGGACGACGACACGGGCTTTTGCATAGAAAGGACAACAAATCCTACAGATCCTACAGACAAGGTCAGGTACCCACGTCCCGCACAGAAAATACTGGAGACCCGGGCCAGAGAGCATGGGTCGTGGAACTGGAAGGGAAGGCTTACAGAGACCACGCTGCAGGCTTCTGCACAGAAAGAAGGACACCAAAACGTAAACTAGACACCTCACAAGCAAGGTCAGGTACCCACGTCCCACCCACACAGAGATGCTGAGGGCCCAGGACAGAGACTGGGTACTGAAAGGGTGGGGGCGAGGGGGATGGGATGCAGGGGGAGGGGAGGGGAGGGGGGTGGGGAGGGGGGAGAGACTGTCATAACACTGCGAGGACTGCGAATCTGAACTCTGTCCAGGGCACCGCGAGACGTATATATATATATATATATATATCTATAATAATAAACCTGACGAGGAGGGTACGAACCCGAGTCCGCCCGGGCGAAGAGCCGGCGAGGACATCGATAAGACATTAAGGAGCGGGACAAGACAGCACGGAGGCATCACTTATGTATGAATTAATCTTCTCATGCGCCATCGACCGCGGTGGGCCCCGCAAGAGGGCCGGTGGGTGGAGGGGGTAGGGAGGGGCCAAAACGGTTCCATGACAGACGACACAGCTGGTCACAAATCAGCCTCGGCGTAACCAGTCCATGCACAACTCCATTATGAATAATTGAATTGCTGCAGCGTCCCTCCCTGCACTTGTGGCTTGAGCCGAGGTCTTGCTTCCTCCGGTTTCGGGTCTTCTGTCGCGAAAACACGGAGAACCTGTCGCCAAGATTGGATACAGGGAGATAGGGTTCGGTTCAGGGCGTGCGTGTCTGTGTGTGTGTGTGTGTGTGTGTGTGTGTGTGTGTGTGTGTGTTGTGTGTGTGTGTTGTGTGTGTTGTGTGTGTTGGGGGAACGGGAAGGCGGTGGTGGGGGTGTAATATTTTGACCCGTCGCCAAATCGGACAAAGACACAGAACAGCGAAAGAGATTCGGGTGCAACGCAGTAACTGCGTCTTCAAGTTCAACCCCACCACTAACCACTCAGTCAGTCTTGTCCCGTTAGGTTCGGATCCCCCGTCGTCTCAAAATGGCTGCGACACGGTCACCGGTGCGGCGGAGGGCAAACCGGAGTACAACCCGTCCACAAAAACCAAAACCAAAAACCTGTAACTTCGAACGCGTTGGACAAGAGCGAAATCTAATCCGAACTCCTCTTCTCTGTCACTGCAGTGCACTCCTGCAGTCTTGTTCAGTCAAAAACCGTTTAGGCTTTTAAACCAAGCGCCTCCTGGGACGCGGGCGAGTGCCTGACACGTGTTCACAGAGTAGTCTTTACTGTATTCACGCTGAGGCCAAGCGACAAGCGGGACCTCGATGCGTCTTGGTGGCAAACGCACCAAACCTCCTTCCAAGGGCTCCGAGGTGGAGGTTCTGGCAGTATCGGACCTTCCACAGTTTTCCGCGCAACAGGGCGTCATGGCCACAACGGAATACTAATAATCATTTTTGTTCTTAATCGACGTTATTAAGATGTTTCGTGCCTAAACCTTTATCCCTGCGTAATTAAAGTTCAATCAATCAGTCTCTCTCTCTCTCTCTCTCTCTCTCTCTCTCTCTCTCTCTCTCTCTCTCTCTCTCTCTTTCGTTTTTGTTCTTAATCGACGTTATTCATGCTTAATTTATGATTACTCAAAACGTATGCTGCATCATTGTTTCTAAATGTGATACAATCTGCTGGATGTTTTATACTTTAAAAGAAAAAAGAAAAAAAATAAGTTTTTAAGTTACTTTGAAAAAGGGGACGCTTCAAAAAATACCGCCCGTCCGAACATACGGACACGTAATTCCAATATACATGCCCACCGTTAACTTCGTTACAGGGAAGAGGGAGGGTTAACAGTTCACTTCAAGATGGTATCTTATATGCACTCGGAAAAGCCCATATGCGCTCCACCTCTCTCTCTCTCTCTCTCTCTCTCTCTCTCAGAAGTGTCCCCAAAGTTGCCTCTGAAACAGTTCCAATGTTCGTAGTCCGACTGACGACGGCCCTCTCTCGTCAGTCCTTTCGAGGAAGATCATCGAGCGCTTCCTCTTTCCACGCGTCCTCGGTGTTAACAACAAACAACAAACAACAACAACAACAACTCCGAAGTGACCGAAGCCTTATCCCCTGCTCCACAGTGCCACCCTGCCAGCCTCCCGGGCCGTACGTGTCTCGTCTGCCAGGCACCGGGGTCAAGCGCGTCCAGGCCCTGTCCCCAACGCCGTTAATTAATCATCAACAAATGAGATTAGCATCAGCTCCTCGTCTCTCTCTGCCCGACGCATCACCGCTCATCAAAGGATGCGGACTGTCAGGGATCAGGGGAAGGGTGGGGGGGGGAAGGCGTGTGTGTGTGTGGGGTGGGCCGGGGTGGGGGTGGGGGGGTGGGGGGCGTGTTGCAGGCGCACCGATTTGTCTCCTGTCACGTTGAAACCAGAGAGGAGACGTCCAGAAACGGCGGTGGGATGGAAGGGAGGTGGGGGGCGGAGGGGGGTGCTGTGCATCAGAATGGCCGTTTTATGCCTCGTTGTGCCGTCACTTGTCGCCGACACCGAGGCACAGATTTCGTTTTATGGCTGCACCTCGGCGATAGATTTTGGCTGAAGCGAGGCGGGGGCGGGGGGTTGGGGGGGGGGGGGGGGTTGTTGGACGCGTGGAGGAGGAACCCCGGCTCGTTTGGCCGTTGACGTCCCCCTCCGCCTTGACAACTGTTGAGATCCCATGCTTCATCTCCCTACAAAGCGGAGTCCAGCCGTTTCGATTTCGCCGTTTAAACGTGTTACTGTATATTCATTCTCATCCGAAAAAAAGAAAGAAAGAAAAAAAGATCCCCACCCCCACCCCCAGGAAAGACTGGACAAAATCTCATAAAATCAAGATGCTTCCTGTGATAAATCCATGCTCACAAGCGATGTCCATCGCACCCTTGAGAACGAATCTGTTGGGGATTATGGGATTTTACCCTCAGTCGTGACAAATCACTCACTCTCACAGCCACCCACTCACTCACTCGACCGATCAGTCAACCAATAAAACAAACCAGTCAACCAAACGACGGGTCAATCAATCAATCGTTCAATCCACTAATCACTCAGTACATTACCCACTCTCTCACTTGACCGATCAGTCAATCAAACAAATCAGTCAACCAAACGACGGGTCAATCAATCACTCGTTCAACCCACTAATCACTCAGTATATCAACTATTCAAGCAATCAACCACAGACAGCAGCACGTTGTCGGAATGCGTCAGGAGGCTGCTTGAAACGTGTTACTGTATTTTCATTCTCGTCATAAAAAAGAACCCCCCCCCCCCCCTCCCCGAACAAAATCAAGATGATTCCTACAATAAATCCATGCCCACAAGCGATATCTATAACACCCTAGAGAACGAAACTGTTGGGGTTTATGGAATTTTACCTATGATAAATCACTCACTCTCACAGCCAGCCACCCACTCACTTCATTCAAGCAGCCAGTCACAACAGCGGGACATTGTCTGAATGCGTCTGGCGGACTGCTTGAAACGCGTTACTGTATACTGTCTAGAGGACTGCTTGAAGCGTGTTACTGTATACTGTCTGAGGACTGCTTGAAACGTGTTACTGTATACTGTCTGGCGGACTGCTTGAAACGCGTTACAGTATACTGTCTAGAGGACTGCTTGAAGCGTGTTACTGTATACTGTCTGGAGGACTGCTTGAAACGTGTTACTGTATCCTGCCTGTAGGACTGCTTGAAACGTGTTATTGTATCCTGCCTGTAGGACTGCTCGAAACGTGTTACTGTACACTGTCTGTAGGACTGCTTGAAACGTGTTACTGTATACTGTAGTGGAGGACTGCTTGAAACGCGTTACTGTATACTTTTCTCAGTCTGTTGTGTGCTTTCAGCTTATTTCAGAACGGTGGCAGGCAGCTCTGTTCCTGATCCCCCCCCCCCCCCCTTGAAATGCTTAGATCAAATAATATTTACTGATCATGTACACCGCTGTCGTTGAATACACACACACACACACACACACACACACACACACACACACACACACACACACGCACGCACGCCAGGAGGAGGAGGAGCCAGCCAGACAACCGTGAAGATAGACAGACAGACAGACAGAGGGAGAGACGTTTTCTCGTTGCATGCCTAAGGAACAGTACAAAAAGATCCAAATGAACGGCAGTCCGAGCGGTCGGTGTGCCGTGCACTGACCCACGTTAGTCACAGTTTGCCAGTGTTGTTTTATGGGGTTTGGGTATTACCGTAGTTGTTGTGGTTGTGGTGGACACAGCGGTCGTTGTGGCTGTTCTTGTTCGTGGCCGTGGTGGCTGTCTTCGTCGTCGTCGTTTTAAATGTGTGTGTGAGTGAGTGAGTGAGTGTGTGTGTGTGTGTGTGTGTGTGAGTGTGTGTGTGTGTGTGTGTGTGTGTGTGTGTGTGTGTGTGTGGTGTGGTTGTGTGTGTGTGTGTGTGTGTGTTGTGGGTGCTGGAGGAGGAAGCTGAGGTTGCCCGCTCAAGCGTGGACTGCACACGCACACACACAGACACAAACACACACACACACACACATACACACACACACACACACACATACACGCCTGTCTCTACGTTTCTGCGTCTGTGCACGTGCCCCATGCCAGCACTGAAGCCCGTGGCCCACAAGGTGTGACAGTGTACGACAATGCAACCGCGCATCCACAAAACCAGCCATCCCACACCAGTAACGTCAGCATCCACAAAACTAGCCATCCCACACCAGTAACGTCAGCCGCACAAAACGCCAGCACCACCAGACAACACCTACCTTGAGCTCCAGTGAGGTCAGCTGGTCCTGCAGGGTTTCCGACTCTGCCTGCAACCGACCCGCCTTCTCCTGCAGGTCCACCTTCCTGGAACACCATGGCGAATATATATAGAATAGCACAATGGTTTATGTACGGCACCACCTTCCTGAAACACCATGGTGAATAATAGAATACCGCAATGGTTTATGGCGTCACCTTCCTGAAACATAAAAAAAAGAATATTAAACGGGGAATATTAAAAAAGTTAATATTAACAGGAAAAAAACCACAAAGGTTTATGGCATCACCTTCCTAAAACACCAGGGGAAATAGAATACCACAAATTATGGCATCACCTTCCAGAAACACCTGGGAATATATAGAATACCAAAATGGTTTATGGCATCACCTTCCTGAAACACCATGGGTTTTGAATACCCAAGGTTTAGGGCATCACCTTCCTGAAACACCATGGGGAATATATAGAATACCACAATGGTTTATGGCATCACCTTCCTGAAACACCATGGTGAATAATAGAATACCACAATGGTTTACGGCGTCACCTTCCTGAAACACCATGGGGAATATATAGAATACCACAATGGTTTATGTATGGTATCACCTTCCTGAAATGCCATGGTGAATATACAGAATACCACAATGGTTTATGGCATCACCTTCCTGAAACACCATGGTGAATATATAGAATACCACAATGGTTTATGGCGTCACCTTCCTGAAACACCATGGTGAATATGTGAATATATGGCGCTTCCTTCCTGAAACATCATGGTGAATATATAGAATGCCACAATGTTTATGGCATCACCTTCCTGAAACAATGGTGAATAACAGACTACCACAATGGTTTATGGCATCACCTTCCTGAAACACCATGGTGAATAACAGAATAAACAGGATCATCTTTCTGAAACACCAAGGTGAATATACGGTGTCCCTTTTCTGAAACACCACAGTGAATATATAGCATCATCTTCCTGAAACACCATAGTGAATATATGGCATCGCCTTCCTGAAACACCCTGTGAGTAATTATATGGAATCACCTTCCTGAAACACCACGGCGAATATAGGGCATCGCCTTCCTGAAACACCATGATGAGTGTATGGTGTCATCTTTCCTATACCAAGGTGAATACATGGTGTCACCTTCCTGAAACACCATGGTGAATATGTGACTATATGGTGTTGCCTTCCTGAAACACCATGGTGAATAACAGAATACCACAACTGTTTATGGCATCACCTTCCTGAAACACCACGGTGAACAACAGAATATGACAATGGTTTATGGAGTCACCTATTGAAACACCATGGTGAATATATGGTGTCACCTTCTGAAACACACCATATATTCACCATGGTGTTTCAGAAGTAATTAACTAACTTGGTGTTGACTGGGAATAAAACACCAAGTTACTTACCTACTTCTGATACACCATGATGAATATATGGTGTCACCTTTCTAAAACACCATGGTGAATATATCAAGTCACATTGCTGAAACACCATAATGAATATGTGGCGTCACCTTTCTGAAACACCATGGAGAATATATTGTGTCACCTTTCTGAAACACCATAGTGAATATATAGTATCAATTTTTTGGAACACCATGGAAAATAATGGCTTATGGCAAGACCTTTTTTAAGCACCATGGTGAATAACAAAATACCACAGTGGTTTATGGCAACACCTTTTTGAAGCACCATGGTGAATAAGAGAATACCACAATGGTTTACTGTGTCACCTTTATGAAGCACCATGGTGAATGAAAGAATATCACAATGGCTCATGCCATCACCTTTCTGCAACACCATGGTGAACAGTATATGGATTACCACAATGATTTATAGCATCAAATTCCTGAAACACTATAGTAACAGGTATATCACAATGATTTATGTCACCTTCTTGGAACACCACAGTGAATAATAATTAGTATACCACAATGACGTATGGCGTCACCTTCCTAAAACACCACAGTGACTAATATACCACAATGATTTATAGTGTCACCTTCCTAAAACACACAGCAAATAGTATAACACAATTATTCATAGCGTCTCCTTCCACTTTTTCTTTGACTGCCTTACTTTGACAGCAGACTGGGGTTGCCTTCCTGGTGACAGTGAACAGCAACAAGAGAAGCAAAACCCAGTCACATAAGTTCCATTTTTACTAGATAGATAGCTTTCTCTTTTCCCCATCTGACTTTTTTAATGGCAAACGCAAGCAGGCTTCCTTCCCTGGAGAAGAAAGCCAGCAGCCACAAGAGCAGCACTGCCCAGTATAGGTGGCCCACTTACTTGCTGAGCAGCTCACTGATCTCCTGTGACTGCTTGGCCACAATGTTCTGCAGTTCCTCAATGCGGTCATCCTTCACCTGGAATATCTCCAGCACCTTGTGGTCCTTCGCCTCTGCCTTCTCCTTCTCTCTGAAACCACAAGACAAAGATGCCATTCAGATTCAGACTATCTCCTCCCAAACTAGCCAGTCACCCACTGTGTCCTTACCTTCAGGCCGATTACATGTTATATCATGTTATATATTTCTAGATGCAAGTGTGAGCGTACCATCTCATCTGAAAATCATGGTTCCATCACAGTCCACACTTTAAAAAACAAACAAAAACAAACTAAATCTGAAGAGTGACTACTAGTGCTAGCATTTTAAAACAAGATCCAAAAACACAAATTATGGTTAAAAAGAATGCTAACCGGTAAGCCCTTTTTTTCAAAGTGGCAAAACGACAGTTCAGTGATGATAAATAAAAATATACTTATTCGGTCGTGGTTTGATGAATGCCTCCTGTGCCTGGAAGAATCAAATCAAATCATTCTTCCGACCAGTGACTGTGTGCCACCAAATCACACTATTTCAGTGTATTTTGTCTCATGCTGCCCAACCAGCATTATGCAAACTGGTGAAAGTAGATCCCCATGCGCATTAACAACACTCCTCAAAACTCTTGCATGAAAGTTTCTTTTGAATGCTTCTGGCTTCTTTGAAGGCTTATTCAACTCCCTCCTGTAACTGAGTTTTGTGCCTGATTTATAAAAAAAAAATATTAATGAAAGCATACCAACATACAATAACACAATATTTTGGGTCAAATAAGTAAACTTATATGAGACACTCAAAATAACAAACATGTGATGTGGTGGGTAGGCTAACACTGTAACTAGATTTTCAATGAGAGAGAGACAGAGACAGACAGACAGTCAGACACAGAGAGAGAGAGACAGAAGGGGGTGGAGAAAGAAATGGAAAGCAGGAAGGAAAAAGAGAAGGAGTGTGGCAACAGAGGAGAGACAGCGTTTTGGTTACAGTTCGGTTATGATTTGGTTTAAAATACCAAAGCAGTTTGTGCGAACAATGAATTGAGTTTTGTACTTCTGTGTCTATGTTCAAACACCTCCACTGATTATGGAAAAGATTCAGTGGAGCATGGCAGCCATGGGCAGCTTCTGCCCTCATGATACGATTTGGTTGAAATGTCAGTAAAATACAGAAGCTGCAAAAACACCTTTTTGGCAACATGATTCAGGCTGAAAGAAGTACTCAAGTCTTGTTTCCCTAAAATGTCCTCTCTTTCTTTTGCTTAAAAAAATAATATAAAAAATATATAAAAAGATGAGAAAAAACATATTCATGCACATTAACCACTATGCAAGAAAGCATCCTGCAAAAATGCGGAGTATTACCTTTGAATGACAAGAGATATTGCCTCTGTAACATCAGGGTTGGAGACTTGCAGTCGCTTCCAGAGTGACCACACAAAATCTTTGTCCGCCTGAAACAAAGGCCGCAATTTCCATTTCACAACCATCAGCAACTCATCACAACCAAGCTAGCATACCACTGCTTTGTCAGTCCAAATCCTCTAGGAAGAAGAACAAAGCACTCAACAGGAGGGTGCATGGCATGATGGTTAAGGGACTGATTCAGGTCTGAGAAACTGTAGGTTCTTCTTCTGCATTCCATTCACCACACTAGATGGTCAGGCAGGTTGCCACATGTGGCAAAGCTGGCAGTCTGCTGCATGGATCCCTGCCTGAGCCACCAGTTTCTCCTACAGGTCCACCGGCTTGGGTCAGGTTTGACGCTGATGTGCTGCAAAGGTGGGGCATGACTGAAGGACGTGCTCAGGATTCTGAATACCATCATGCATGGAGGAGAAAGTGTTGGTTCAAAGCCCAGTTGAGGAAGAAGGACCTGTTCCTCCCTGTCTTCAGTTGCAGGGTGGTAGGCTTAGTGTCAAGCCATGGCCTTCCTGTGAGAGCAAAAGCTGAGGTCCTGCAAGCTTGAGATGTGTGCATGTTAAGAGTCCCACAGCACTGGGAAAATGCTGCTTTTTCTGCAGGAATTCTACCATGTCCATAGAAATTCCATTGCTAATGGTGGTAGCAGTTGCGGTGGTGTTTGTTTGTTCATATAATAGTAAAAGAATTATTGGGAAGGATTGACAAATAATTCCCCACTATGTGCTTTTTTTCCTTTTAAGTGGAGACGTCATATACCAATTGCACTCTTTTAGGCCACGGATCGATCCACAGTGGCTAAGTGAGCTGAGACAACAGCAGGCAAGTGCTCACTGACACTGTGACAAGCTGTGGGTTTCCACACTATGCCTGGGCAGCATAGGTAGCCCACTCCAATGGGTCTCGGGCATATGGTGTTTAGCTGTAATCTGCCACGTGCACTTCAGGTACAATGACCAAGCTCTTGTATATACATCACTGCATGTGCTACTGCAGTAACTTGGCGTTTTAACAGATACCCAAAAGTGTGTTGTATATTACCATGCTGAGCCTGCTGAGGATCGAACCCATGATCTTCTGAGCTATATCCCTGCAGGGCCCTGATGCAGTGATGGGAATTACTTATTAAGCTTTATGGGGTGATTCAGTCCAAGCTCAGGAGGGAAGGGGGAGACACATACCTATTTTTAGTGGAAACAATAATAATAAATAAAGTATTTGCAAAGTGCAAAATCTTGTCCATAGAGACTATTCTAAGCACACACACACACACACACACACACGGCCACACACGAGCATTCTGACTAAATAAAGCTAAATATACACAGCTAAAAACGGGCAGCAAATGGAGACTTGAGATGGATGAAGATAGCAGCACAGAACAGAAAACATTGCAGGTCTACCGTTTTGGGAAAAGAAATGTTTTTACTTTTAGATTACATTTGAACGAGTCCAGAGAGGGTTTCTGTCAGAGAGGAAGGGGAAGGTCATTCCATGTAGATGGACCGAAAACAGAAAAGGCAGTGGAGACCAGGAGAGTCTGGTGCAAGGAATCTGGAGGCTGAGAGTATCAGAAGCAGAGCGGAGAGTATGGAAGGGTGTGTACATTTGAAGTGTCACAGAGGTAAGATGGAGCAGTGATGTTAATGTTAGTGAAGGCTCTTTTTGTTGTTATTTTTCACAAACACATGTGCTTTGTTTTTTGGTTCTACATCAGTCCATGTCCATTGTACTAAACCAATAGGCAAAAATATGAAGTAGACATTTATATGGTTGAGTAAATGTGATTTTACTGTGGACATACCTGGCACTGTGTCAGTTCAGAATGTAGGGCTTTGTTCTGGGCCAGCAACTGGCTGTAATCCACATCTGCAAACCAGGCAGAGACTCATACATAATATGTATTGAAAATGCATCTTTTCTATGCTTCAGATCTTTCAGAATGAACTGAAATGCCCACACACCCCTCCTCCGTCTACACCTGAAAAACATTAACAAAACACCAGGCAGGAGCGATAAATAAATATGCAAATGCAACACAAAACTGCGCCACAATAATTATTGTAGAAAAATTATACAAACTAACAAAGATTTTAACCATTGTACAATTACAACTAATACAAGATAACAATATTATCAACAAATAAAAAGTACACTAAAAACAATTCCAGACAAGCACAAGCTCCTGTCTACATATAGCTCTATGGATACTGCTTTCATGACTCTGCCAACAATTAAAATGTTCTCCCACAGCTGAATGAAGATTTGCAATCCTGCATTGGCCACTGTTCTCCCACAGCTGAATGAAGATTTGCAATCCTGCATTGGCCACTGTTCTCCCACAGCTGAACGAAGATTTGCAATCCTGCATTATTATAATCAGTTATACAGGCCTACAGAAGTTAAACATTTTCCAGTGAACATGAAGATTCACAAGCTCAAGGAATTGTTACTTGCTGTTGAAGACATTTTCTTTAACTGATACAAGTCACAGATTTGTGTTAAGGCTTGAACATTTTCTTTAAAACATTTAACACAAATCTGTGAACCTCAAAAAATTGTCATCAGTTCATGTCAAAAAAATGAATATATTACTTTTTCACTAATTTCAGTTTCGTTTTTAATTCTTAAACCTGAAATCTTGAGTTAGGGTTTTTTTTAATCAGTCACCAATGATTCGCTCAGGTCACAAATGATCAAGTGACTTTCTTAAGACACCACGCAGTGATGCACTATGAGCATGTACTGTGGAATGCCTAATACTAATACTGTAATAGGAAGAAACATTATAAATAACTGGTGGACACTAACCTTTGTTGTTGCCAGTATCAAGAGCCATGGACATCATATTGTCTGAAGTCAGTGATCACACTCACAGTGGCATGGTTAGCGTTCATCAATTTTACTATGTGACAGAACCTGAAACCTGAAAAGTGAAAAAAGAAAAAAGAAATAATACTAATAAATTCCTCGTTGTTCTTACATGTTTAGTTTTTTACGCACACAATTAAATGTTTGAGTGAATGAGAATGTATTCTTGCAAAAATTAACATTTTTACTTTTGTTGATTTCATTTTCCACCGAGACCATAAGGCACAACTGAGTAACACTAACAGTAGCCACATCCATCATTCTGGTTGTTCTGTGACTGTAGCGAAGTTCATGTTATTACAAAAAACTGTAGCTGGTATTCATGTATGTGTGCAATCACATGTGTGCATGCATGCACATGTGTGTGTGTGCATGTGTGTGCTGACGAACATGCACAAGATGTATGCCTGTGCACATCACGGTGCATGCATGTGGGGGTTGCAGGGGGTGTTTGCAGGGGGGTGGGGGGTGGGAGGGATGCACATGAGCACTTTGCTTCTTGTGTGTATATTGCATACATGTATGTATGCCACTGTCAATATCACTAAGTACTGTCTCCTTTTAATTACTGGTTGACTGGGTGTAGAACACCAAGTTACTCACTTACTTACTTACTGTCTCCTTTTCAGTACCCCCAATGGAAAAGAAGTATTGTTTTCATTAATTTTAATTCTGACTGTGGAG
>JABMCL010000034.1:850000-862500 GCA_018857735.1 Alviniconcha marisindica | reverse complement strand
TTTAAGGCTTTGCTTCGTTGCTATGGTTACAACTTATCCCCCTCACACACTTTCCCCAAGCGATAATCCTCTTTTGCAGGACGTGTCATCGGAACAGCTTTGATCGGAAGAAACCATGCGTGTCTGGGCCGGACGTTACGTAAGCAACACTGGAGTGTCCGTTTAAGCCATCGGCCTCCGTGACATCAGCCGTGATGTCACTGTGGAATCAGTAAGCCTACGAGATTTGTGTCACTTCCGTCGTGTAACCACACCGTGACAGAGGCTTTGCCGGCTCGCAGACTCACTCTGGTGTCCTGGATAAAATCGTGTGCTGCTCCCCGTGAGTCGGTTTGGCCTAGCGGTAAGGCGTTAGGTTGGTAAGCGGAAGGACCTCGGTTCGATACCGCTTCGGCTCTCCTCTCTCTTCAAAAAGGTTGCGGTTTGTGGACACTGTCTTGTGACTTTGTCCATCACTTCCTACTGAAACATTAAAATGGCTCTCATCGCAGCCCATCTTAATGCAGAAGTCATTCTGGTGGTGACAGCGTAGCGGTAGGTATATAATCTCCCTCTTCCCCCCACCTCCATCCCCCCCCCCCCCCCCTTCTCCCCGTCCCTAATAAACCGTACGGTTTCTGTGGACGTTAAGCACCATGTTTGCTATTCTCACCCCCTACCCACCGCCTCCCCCCTTCGCCCTGATATAACCGTAATGGTTGACTGGGCGTAAAAAACCAAGCCAGATACAGAGAGCCGGTTTGGCCTAGCGGTAAAGCGTTAGGCTGGTAAGCAGAGGGACCTCGGTTCGATTCCGCTTCGCCTCTCCTTCATCTTCAAAAGTGTTGTGGTTTTTGGACAATGTCCCTCAAATTAATGAAACATTAAAATGGCTCTCATCGCTGCCCATTTTAATGCAGGAGTCATTCTGGTGGTGACGGTGTAACGATAGGTATATAATCTGTCTCCCTTTTCCCCCACCTCCATACCCCCTCTTCTTCCCGTCCCTAATAAGCCTTATGGTTTTTGTGGACGTTAAGCACCTGTTTACTTACTTGCCACCCAGATACAGAGAGCCGGTTTGGCCTAGCGGTAGGCTGGTAAGCAGAGGGACCTCGGTTCGAATCCGCTTCGCCTCTCCTCTCTCTTCAAAAGTTGTGGTTTGTGGACACTCTTGTGACTTTGTCCCTCACAATTAATGAAAAATTAAAATGGCTCGTTGACTTTGTCCCTCACAATTAATGAAACGCTGAAATGGCTCTCTCGCTGCCCATGTTTATGCAGGAGTCATTTTGGTGGTTACACTGTAATAATCATAATAATAACAACAACAATAATAAAGACTTATTGTATGGCTCAATTCCCCAAATCGTACAGGTTCAACGCGCCTAAATCTATTGATATAATTATTACCAATTATCGTGGTTATTATAATTGTATTGTTACTATTATCGGCACCATCACTTTCAAATCATATTGAGGTGACACTGTACGGTTGACAGGATGTTAAAACCGTATCACAACTTCTAACTCGTTTCTAAAAATTTATCATTAGACTGGCCAGCAAATGCGCGGTAAATCTTCTCCTAATGTTACTGTTTGTCCATAGAGATCTCGACCTGATATAACCGTAATGGCTGACTGGGTGTAAAACACCTAGTAAGCTACGCCCACAGAGACCATAATTATTGGCTTTTAATGACAGGGAGCCCAGGGAGCCCAGGGAGCCCGACTTTCACACAGCTTCTGAGCTCTGCGCGGTCAACTCTGTCAATGCTTTTAATACAATATGGGAAATCCCACAACGCTGAAGCCAATACATGGCGTGTCGCATTCAAGAATTATCTTCTTCTCCTTAGCAACAGTCAAATGCAGACTTTCTGTACACTGTTTTTACCGCCCCCTTGTGCAGTCGAGTGCATGCACATCTGTGCGAACGTGAAACACACACACACACACACACACACACACACACACACACACACACACACACACACACACCACACACACACACACACACACACACACACACACACACACACTGGCAGTCATACCACTGTTTGGACCACGGACTTGGACTTACGTTATAAATGAAAGTCCATGGTTTGGACACACGCAAATACCGCACACAAAGCAGGAATGGGTAGCGCTGCTCATGCGGCTGCTGCAGCTTTAGCCAGTTTCCCGCAAGGGATTAATCAAGTTAACAACAACGACAACAACAACAACAACAACTACAACAACAACAACAACACACACACACACACACACACACAAAACCACCACACACACCCACACACACACACAACACATCACCACACACACACACGTACCCACACCCACACACACACACAACACACACACACACACACACACACACACACACACACACACACACACACACACACACACACACACACACACACACACACTGCCTCAGTACCTGGAACGTACCTCACCTCCAGACGATCAGTAAGTAAGTAAGCATGGTCCTTAACGTCAACATCTGTGCGCCCCTTCACACGTAATCGATCTTTATACATATGCAAAGGGACAAAACCAGAGACACTACACTACGACATCTGGTGACATTAACACCCATTCAGTTCGCCACTACACTACACCCTGCCGTAGAATCGGATCCAGCCAAACAAAGGTCTGACAACTTTCACACTGACACCGAAGCGACAGATTTTTGATTAGCTGTAAGGAGCGGTCTGACAAACTTTCACACTGACACCGGAACGACAAGTTTTATTTTATTTGATTAGCATGCTTCTCTTTGCCCTGTCGTGGTAAGTCGGGGTGGATCAATGACAGCAGCCGTGACGTCAGTGTTCGTCATTATAATGACGTGCGTGCACGTCATTCAAGTGATGCAGGAGCAGACCAGACTGAGACACTGCTTGGTTGGTTGGTCGCTTAAACTTGTTTAACGCCGGGTCAGTTGTCTCCGAAGAGGTACTGTCTGGGATAGGAAGTGGAGGGGGAGGCAGTTTAGGATACTAAAGTGAAATAGTACTGGTAACTTAAATACTTTCTTTCTTTTTTCATGGTGCTTTACGTCCACAGAAATCATATGACTTATTAGGGACGGGTATTATGTAAGTACTTTGTTCCCGTATCATAAATACTGCTTTGCTGGAAACACACACACACACACACACACACACACACACACACACACACACACACACACACACACACACACACACACACACACACACACACACACACACACACACACACACACACGCACGCACGCACGCACGCACGCACGCACGCACGCACACACACACACACAACTTTAAGAAAACAAAGTTTTTAGACATTTACTTATGGTAGGCGTTGAGTGCAGGCTTTGACTACCTGCTGCTGCGCTGTCACCACCAGAATGACTCCTGCATTACGATGGGCAGAGATGAGAGCCATTTTAAAGTTTCATTAATTGTGAGGGACAAAGTCACAAGACAGGGTTGGTTCAAGTTCGAGTTCAATGTTGCTTTACGTCCACAGGGACCGTACGGACTATTTGGCCGTCTCGACTTTCACATAGTCCCTGAGTTCTGACAGTGCCGGTTCAAGTTCGACGTTGCTTTACGTCCACAGAGACCGTAAGGACTATTAGGGACGATGAGCCCAGGACGGGCACCGGCAGAGCACAGGGTTGGAAGGGAAAGGAGAACCGAAGCGGAATGGAACCGAGGTTCTTCTGCTTACCAGCCTAACACGGCCTTACCGCTATGCCAAACCGGCCGGCTCCCATTGAGACACCCCACTTCATGCACACTCAAAGCGGTGCGAGGGTAGGTGAGCCGGTTTGGCCTAGCGGTAAGGCGTTAGTTGGGCTGGTAAGCAGAAGGACCTCGGTTCGAATCTGCTTCGGCTCTCCTTTCTCTTCAAAAGTTGTGGTCTGTGGACAGTCTTGTGACTTTGTCCCTCACAATTATGAAACATTAAAATGGCTCTCATCGCTGCCCACCTTAATGCAGAAGTCAATCTGGTGGTGACAGTGTAGCGATAGGTATATAATTTCCCTCCCCCCCCCCCCCCCCCCCCCACAGTTTGTCCCTAATATGTCAACCCACATCCGAGGACATGAAGCTCTACATCATCATCATCATCAGCTCCAACCCTTCAGAGTTCAGGAGCTGTGTGAAAGTCGAGGTGGCCGTCCTGGGCTTTCCGTCCTAATGAGCCTTGCGGTTTCTGTGGACGTAAAGCAACATTGAACCAAGCTTCAGCGCTGGTCACGGTTTGTCCCGAATATGTCAGCCGACATCCGAGGACATGAAGTTCTACTTCACCTTTCTTTTACGGGAACAAAACTGTGCCGGGTATGCCGCCATGATGACATCTACAACTTTATAGGACGACTCCAAAATCTTATGTTACTCTGGCACGTGTCTGTTTCGTGAATTCTCTACATAAGCAATATCATCTTTCTGCATAACTGTAATTCTAAATACCAAAGCCAGATTTTTAGGCGTATGTCGTGCACCTCCATACCCCTTCTCCCCGTCCCTAATAAGCCTCATGGTTTTCTATGGAGGTTAAGCAACATGTTTACTTACTTTGCGGAGGTAGCTCAGTTGGTAAGCGCGCTGTCCGACTGAAAAGCTAGGTGCAATACTGACGCGGGTTCGAGTCCCCAGTGTTGCAATGGATTTTTCTACCAGAGTTAACTCCCAGTGCACACCGGCTCCGAGCATCGCTTTCCGGCACCTTCCTCCAAAGGAAGGATGTCGTAAACCAGTCCTTGGAGTTTGCTTCCAGTGCAGACTCTCTTAAACGAGTAACGGTGTCCGTGCAGCCCCCGTGTGCAATCGCAAAATGCTAGAAATGGGTAGCGCTGCTCTTGGGCTGCTGTCTTACCCAGGTAAGGCGACCCGAATTTCCCGCAAGGGACAAAGAAGTACTAAAAATAAATCACCACACAAGGGAGTTAATTAGCGCTGGAAAGACGTAACACAAACACAACAACAAAGACCTGAGTCGCCTACGGTAACTCTCAACTGGCATGCGAGTAATTTGTACCTTGTGTTTACTCGCGGCATACCAGGTGAGAGTCGCAGTACCTCTGGTGGAGTCTATGTACCTTGCATTTACTCGCATGCCAGGTGAGAGTCGCAGCACCTCTGGTGGAGTTTATGTACCTTGTATTTACTCGCGTGCCAGGTGAGAGTCGCTGTACCTCTGGTGGAGTTTATGTACCTTGTATTTACTCGCATGCCAGGTGAGAGTCGCTGTACCTCTGGTGGAGTTTATGTACCTTGTATTTACTCGCATGCCAGGTGAGAGTCGCTGTACCTCTGGTGGAGTTTATGTACCTTGTATTTACTCGCGTGCCAGGTGAGAGTCGCAGACCTCTGGTGGAGTTTATGTACCTTGTATTTACTCGCGTGCCAGGTGAGAGTCGCTGTACCTCTGGTGGAGTTTATGTACCTTGTATTTACTCGCATGCCAGGTGAGAGTCGCTGTACCTCTGGTGGAGTTTATGTACCTTGTATTTACTCGCATGCCAGGTGAGAGTCGCAGCACCTCTAGTGGAGTTTATGTACCTTGTATTAACTCGCATGCCAGGTGAGAGTCGCTGTACCTCTGGTGGAGTTTACGTACCTTGTATTTACTCGCATGCCAGGTCAGTGAGAGTCGCTGTACCTCTGGTGGAGTTTATGTACCTTGTATTTACTCGCATGCCGGGTGAGAGTTACCATAGGCGACTAAGGTCTTTTATTTTGTGTTTGTGTGACGTCTTTCGAGCGCTCAGTAATTAACTCCCCTATGTGTTGATTTTGCACGAGCGCATGGGCCTCGTTGTTTCAGATTGTTACTCTCTCTCTCTCTTAAATAAATGAATAAAAGTCTCGCTTTCCGGCAGCTTTCCTCCAAAGGCGAAATAAGGATGCCGGCGTAAACCAGTGCTTGGAGTTTACACGACACGCTGTAACACTTATCTCTGAGAGGTCACCCTTTGAGCAGACCGGCACCGCGGCCTCTCCGCCTCGCCAGATCTATCAACTGATCGCCACCAGTAAGTTGGAGAAGGGGGGGGGGGGGGCATGCAGAGGGCCCCCCTGTCAGTCTTTGTCAGCGATGGTGGTACTTGTCCACGGTGCATGTTGTGATACTCACCCATCGTCGCCTCAGTGTCACTCGTGTTAATTACCCCCCAGCCACTACACCCCCCCCCCCCCCTCCACCCCTTGCCTGCTCATCAAAGAAGGCCTTTAACGAGATCCACATGCGTCAGCATGGGCACGCAGAGTAGAGTGCCATCTGTCCTGGACTAGACTCTTCTTGCTCACTTTATTGATTGCTCAACGCGGAAGCGGCTCGGCGACTGACTTGAGGACCGATATATACTGCACGGGGGGTTTGGTTGCTTCACAAGTTCCCGCAGTGATGGCCAGGGGGACGCCAAAAGGACCGTGAGTGGAGAGGGTAGGGTTGGGGTGTGGGGGGTGGCGGCTGGGCTGGGGGTGTGTGGGGTGGAGACTGTAGCAGAGGGAGGACTGAGAAAGGCTGAGTAAGAGAGACTGAGTAGGGTGTGGTGTGGTTGAGATGGGGGTGGGGTGGGCGTGTGGGGAGGGAGAGAGAGACTGAGGAAGAATGGTGGGGAGTGATTACAGAGATAAGAGTGTTATTAGTCGCCAAGTGTGGGTGAAAGGGGTGGGGGACGAATGTCAGGAGGTGCGTGTGACCTGCTTGAAGAAGAGAGAGAGAGAGAGAGAGAGAGAGAGAGAGAGAGAGAGAAGAGAGAGAGAGAGAGAGAGAGAGAGAGAGAGGGTCAATGAATGAATGAATGTATGAATGGACTTTATTTTACGAGAGTAGTGGAGTAGACACAGGGTCTTTTTACATCCAGCTCTCGCCCATAAGAGTCTAATTCTACTAATACTACACATACACATGCGCGGCATTTCACAGAGAGAGAGAGAGAGAGAGAGAGAGAGGACCGACAGACCGACAGACAGACCGACAGACAAAGAGAGAGAGAGAGAGAGAGAGAGAGAGAGAGAGAGAGAGAGAGAGAGAGAGAGAGAGAAGAGAGTCAATGAATGATTGAATGTATGAATGGACTTATTTTACGAGAGTAGTGGAGTAGACACAGGGTCTTTTTACATCCAGCCCTCGCCCATAAGAGTCTAATTCTACTAATACTACACATACACATGCGCGGCATTTCAGAGAGAGAGAGAGAGAGAGAGACCGACAGACCGACCGACAAAGAGAGAGAGAGAGCGAGCGAGCGAGAGAGAGAGAGAGAGAGAGAGAGAGAGAGAGAGAGAGAGAGAGAGAGAGAGAGAGAGAGAGACAGACAGACAGACAGACAGACAGACAGACAGACAGACAGAGACACAGACAGACAGACAGACAGACAGACAGAGACAGAGACAGAGAGAGAGAGAGAGAGAGAGAGAGAGAGAGAGAGAGAAGAGAGAGAGAGGAGAGAGAAGCGCGGAAGAACCGCGAAGAAAGTAACAAGTGAGCGCCAGTGTAGCTGTGTCCGGGAATGTCATTGGCTGCGCTGACGTCTCCTCAGTCCCGGTGGCGGCGTCACAAAGGGCCCGGTGCCAGGATCCAGCAGCAGCAGCCCCCCTCTCTCTCTGCGGGACGCCTCGCCGACTCCAGGACAGCAACACAGCCGGGCAGTATCAACTTTCTCCCTCCTTACCCCCCCACCACACCCCCCACCCCCACCCTTCCCTCTCGTTCCTTCTTTCCTTCGCCCCACCCTCCCTTCATCAGTCACCTCCCCCTACCCTCTACTCTCTCTCTCTCTCTCTGTATGTGTCTCCTCTTTCCCCCCCCCCCCCTTCCTCTCTGTAGGTCTCCCTCCCCAGTCTCTTTTACACCCCTGCACCTCCATCCTCTGCCCCTCCTCCCCACAAACCAACTACCCCCCTTCGTCCCCTCGTGCGGTCCGGACCGCCAGGAGTCAGTCGCGCTACTTGTAGAAGTGAGCACTCACGCTATCGTCGTTCCTGCGACGTCTGCCAAGCGTGTCACCGACACACACACACACACACACACCCGCCACTCAGTGCCACCCAGCCTCCCCGCTCCGTCAGTCGTCGCAGAGACAGTGCCGGAGCTCTAGCTCAGCACCGCTGAATAACTCTGGGCGTGGGACTGTCGCCGCTTGTGCCGCGCATTGAGTGTCGGCCGGAGCCGCGCGGAAACAAGTTGTGTGACGGACGAACTGACGACGTCGGCGTGACGTGACGTGACGTGACATCCCTGCATCGTCTGTGAGACGAACAAACTACCCGGCGCTGACTTTGACTCGCCACGGTCCAGCAGTTTCAAGCTAGCAGCGGCAGTGCAGTGCCACCACCACCACTGCAACCCACCACTACCACCACCACCACTGACGCAGGGCGTTCGCTGTTTAAAGAGCGTGACCACCCGGCCGTGTCTACGTGTTGCTTCCAACGAAGTGCTGGAAGGGAGAGAGGGCCCAGCTCAGCTTCAGTCGGTGTCGCCTGTGTCTTTCGGGCTCGGCCTGGTAGCGCCCTGCGCGGCCCAAACTCGGCACTGTCTTCCAGGTATTGATTTTCGCTCCTCTTCGCGCTTTTAACTCTTCTGTCCTTGGTATGTACACCCCTTTTCCACGTCGCCCTCCTACCCCCTTCCCCCCCCCCCACATCCTCCCTCTTCCATCCCCCCCTCTGCTCTCCCTTATCATCTCTCCTCTCCTACGCACCTCCCCCCGACTCCCTATACCCCCTTGCTGTAGCGCCGCCTCGGTGATGCCGTCAGGGAGGAGAGAGACAGGACAAAGTCAACATTTCGTGTCCCGCTTCCTGCCGCCCGTTCCACAATCTCATCCCTCGCCAGTCCCTCGGTCCTACATCCCCTCCCCTCTCCCCCCCCCTCCCCCACCCACCCCCGTCCGGCTCCGGTCTTGGAGACTCTCAGGCCATCCTCATCAACTCTGACCCCGCATGCCACACTTTGTTTTGTTTTGTGTTTTTGTCGCACTTCTTTCTGTTTTTAGTGTGTCAGGGTCCGGGTCCTTGTAGGTTGTTTGATCGATTCCTGACCTGACAGCACCCTCGCCTCCCCCTCCCCCCTTCGCCCGGCCTCTCCCTCCGTTACGTAGCCGTTGTCTAAGACGTCAGCGAAAGCAAAATGGTTAAGTCTGACTTTGTCCTGTCGGCTGCTCCTTGATGTTTTTCAGTAAAAGGTTTGACACTTGTTGCAGTGTTGAAATCCCTTAGTCTTTGACGACATTTGCTGGCACTTGTAGATAAATGCTTTCACATTATTTTCTTTCCCTGTGTTTAAATCCTTGACGACCTTTGCTGGCTGTTTTTCAGTAAAAGGTTTGACACTTGTTGCATGCAATGTTGAAATCCCTTAGTCTTTGACGACATTTGCTGGCACTTGTGGATAAATGCCTTCACATTATTTTCTTTCCCTGTTTAAATCCTTGACGACCTTTGCTGGCTGATTTTCAGTAAAAGGTTTGACACTTGTTGCATGCAGTGTTGAAATCCTTTAGTCTTTGACGACATTGCTGGCAGTTGTAGATAAAAGGTTTGAAACTTGTTGCACTGTTAAAATCCTTTCGTCTTTGATAAAAACCATTGCTGGTTTTTGTAGATAAAAGACTTGACACTTGTTGCACTGTTGTCAGAGTTCAGGAGTTGTGTGAAAGTCGAGGTGGCCGTCCCTGGGCTTTCCGTCCTAATGAGCCTTACGGTTTCTGTGGACGTAAAGCAATATTGAACCATATTTCGGCATTGGTCACAGTTTGTCCCTGATATGTCAACCAACATCCGAGGACATGTAGCTCTACATCATTATCATGCACTGTTGAAATCCTTCGGTCTTTGAGTTTTTGACCACCCTTTCTGTCGATGCAGCACTGCCGGTTTAGATAGAAATGATTGAACACTTGTTGCACCGTTGAAATCCTCCAGGCTTTGACGATCCTTTGGGACCAACGTCCTAAGTGACCAGTGTGTTGCTGGTTTCATTTACATTTTAATTTGAAAGCGACTGGATTTTGATCGTGCTCTAGGTGAATAGAAAGGCAGGCTTAGGACCTTGCTTTGTACTCTATCACAAGTGTCACTGTCTGATTTGGCGCCCTTCTGTCATAAACTTTCTTCTGACATGTGTTTTGTGCATTTTGTTTTGTCTAGTTATAATTTAAGTTATTCATTTTTAACCGTGTTCTAGAAATATGACTTTTAATTTTAATTTTAAAAAGCGAGTTTTAAAGTTAATGAGAAAAATGTGTCTAACCGTGTTCTAGCAATGACTGCTTTTTAATTTAAGCGAGTTTTAAAGTTAATGAGAAAATCGTCTTTGGCCCCTACTTTGAGCTTTGTGTAAGTTTCGCTACAGTATCAGTGTGGAATATTTCTCAGTTATTCATGTTGTATGGTATCATATAAGCTGTTTCATTTTCAGTTTAACTGCGTAATCAGTGACAGTGCATGTTCTGTATTCTCTCAGAACCGTAGTTTTGTAAGCGCCAATGTGTGCCAAAGCTGCTTTGCAGAGTTGAGTTGACAGAGACGATGACGATGACGATGATGATGATGATGACAATGCTGACTGCTCTAACTTAACGTCGGTTTCACGGGCCTATACCGGCCAGGGTTGACGAGAAAGATAGCCCCTAATTCATTTTGAGTTGAGTGTGTTGCTTTACGTCCACAGAAACCGTAGGTTTATTAGGGGCCAGGACGTCCACATCGACTTTCGCACAGCTCCTGAGCTCTGTCCCTAATTTATTCAGCGCCGCTCACCTATATACCTCCCAGTCTCACATCTGTCACGAACCCCAAACGGTGGCAACTAGAAGCCCCTAAAGACAAAGACAGAGCAGCAAGCTCCTCCCACCCCCCTTATCTCTCTCTCTCTCTCTCTCTCCCGGACCCACCCCGCCCCACCCCCCGGAGCGAGAGCGGTGCCAGTGGGGCGGGCTGTGTGACAGGGAGCAGTCCCAAGAAATGGCGAGTGTGGAGGAGAGCGGCGCCAGATAAAGGATGTTCACTTACCAATCACCTAGCGTGGACGACTGACGCCTGACTCTGAAGACGCTGCCTGCTAAATTTGGCTCTGTGTGCCCGGTGTGCTGTTACAGGCTGCAGGACTTCTGACTCTCTGACTCTTCCTCCTTCCTTCCTCCTCCTCCTCCTCCTCCTCCACCTCCTTCACCCTCCCGCCGGCCCTCCTGTGTGTACACCATCCCCGCGAACCGGTGACTGGCACTCTAGCATGCTACTGTCAGCCGCATCGACATGAAGCCGTTGGAGGTAGGTGCAAAACTTTTTCCTCCCTTTCTCGTCAACAGCCCCCGTCTCCTTGCTGTGTAGCGCTTGTTGGAAAACTTGTCTTTGAGTTGTGTCTAGTAGTATGTACGTGTGTCCTTGCTGCGATTTTGATGTCCCCTTTTTTCCACGTATAATAAGGGTACTGCTTTTGAAGAGAGTTTGAAGTTGAGAGAGTTCTGTAGCGTTGACGTTCGAGGAAGTTGGTTCGGAAAGTTGCCCTGTGTGAGCGAGCACCTCTGTAGCGCTGGCACCGAACCGCTGCCATGCTAGTCGCCTCCGTCGGCTGCCGCCGCTTCGAGATAGCGGAGAGGTCATCCTCACGCACCGCAGTGTCATTTTCGTGCTAGGTAAAACCTTCTTCCCATCCCTCAAAACCGTCCCTGATCCCAGAACTAGATCGGCGTGTCTCTGAATGTGACTTGTTATTGATTGTTTGATTTTTCTGAGGGTAGGGGGTTTGGGGTCGGGAGGAGGGTAGCTCCAAAACTTTTTCCGTAGTTTGGGTCGAGTTGCGCGCGTGTGATAGGACACAGTGGCACTTCGCTTCGCAAGACAGCAGCAAAGCGGGGCCGGTACCGCCTCGCCAGCGAAGATGTGCGCAGGCATGCGGCTATTTTTAGCGCCTGGAAAAGGGGTGCGCTCGCTAGCTCACTGCTTACTGCTGCTGGCTTTTCGCTTTTTCCTCTGCCTCCCCAACGTAGATGAAGTTTCTTGACACTCTCCCCCCCCCCCTCCTTCCTCTCTGTACGTCCCCCCCCCCCCCCCCCCCCCGTCCCCCGCCCTGCCCCTCCCAGATATCTGAGCCCCAATGTCAATATATCTAGGTTTGGCAGGAAAATGAGTTCGGGACCCGCTAAAGTGATTGCAAAGCGTCCTCGCCGAGTGTTGTGCATTCATCAGGCACGTTTGTCCTCTCTCTGGTGTCCCCCCCCCCCTCCCCACTCCCCCCTCGCCGTCAAAACGTCCCTGCCAGAGACGGTCTGATCTGGAACCCTGTCAAAGACTGGGCTAATGACGTTCAATCACCTTAATCACACGCTGAATGACGGACTTGACCGAACCGTCATCAAGGACTTGATCGATGCAACGTCACCAAGGATGGACACCACCTTTTGTCCTCTCTTGCCCTGTAGCAGTTTTCGGGGTTGACTGTTTGGGTGACAGTCTAAAGGCTACTGCTATGTCATCCTCATCATTATCTTTATCGTCCTCATCGTTGTCGTC